>JADBJO010003715.1:5000-7500 GCA_016801955.1 Conus betulinus
ACGATGGTTCTCTCATGCAGTTAAAGAAGAGTTTTCATATTCATAACATATCTTCTTAATTTCATTATCCCAATTTTTTCATTTTAAATCATTCTCTCTTTAAGTCTATACTTTTAAGTCATTAATACGATGACAGACAAATTGTAATTTTGCGGTTATTTTTCCCCTGCTGTTAGATTGCTCGTTTTTATATGTTTGACTTTTATAGAAGTTTAAAAGGCTGTGTCAGTTACTCTTTCTTCGGTTTTTCTTGTGGGAGCAAAATTTACTCTACTTATTTACTGTTCCCTGCCTCATTTCATTTTCAGTTTGATTACAAGTTTATAACACTGGCTAACTGTGAACGATAAGGACTAGATGACATGAGAAACGACTGAAAGCGCCAACGGCAGCTTCTCAGTCGGCACTACTCAGATAGGAAGCCCGTGTGTAAACGAGTGTGGATTGTAAGGTGCTTAGAGCTTGGTCTCTAGCAGGGAATAGGCGCTTTATATAAGTATTCATGATGATAATAATGGTAAACTTGATCCATGAATACGTCTAACACTTTGATAACTACACTATTTTTCGTATTTGAAGTCAGTGTTGATTGCTATTGAACTATATTTGTAACTAAGACGGACTCATGCTACGAATGATTGCGTTTCTCTTGTAGCGAAAAACGAACGTTTCTAGAGTTACTTTTGGCACCGGCAAACAGCTGCGTCTTCGAAAGACGGTCACAATCTGTTTCAATCTATATAAATAGTTTGCAGCAGTTTAACCTCTCAGAAGTACGAAAACCACATTTATGATACTCGCACTGTACACTATAAATTTTACTCGAGTATTTGTCAGCTTGAGATGAAACGATGGACCTTCAAATTTTAAACATTCGAGCTTTATTAATCTGAAAAAAAATCATCATCATCACGATCATCGTCATTTTAATCATCATCATGACAATGACATTTTTTTTCCTTCATGGTTGATGATCTTCTTGTGGATGCTGATGTGGTTGTTAATTCATTATTTAACTAGTATTGTATAATGAATTCAAAACATAATTTCACCCTTACAACTGATTTCTGTGAATGACGTTCAAGCAGTTCTCCCTGTCCCCTACTCGTCTCTCTCTCTCTCTCTCTCTCTCTCCCTCTCTCTCTTTCTCTCATTCTGTATTGTGGCCTATGGCTGATATACAATAAACACTCGGATTCAGACTCGGATTCTCTCTCTTCCTCCCTCCCTCCCTCCCCACCCCCACCCACTCTCTCTCTCTCTCTCTCTCTCTCTCTCTGTCTCTCTCTCTGTGTCTTTTTTCCTTAATGTCTGCATGTATACTCGCTGATCTCTCAAAGGGGGATTTCCCACAGAATTTTACCAGCGAATATCGCTTTGTTGCCCCAGGCTTCTTTAACATGTGCTACCAGCATCCTTCACACTGCACGTGATCTGAAGGACTGACGCTCAGACTCCACTTCGAGTCCAGTGGAAAGGAAACAATAAAAAACAACCCCACGGAGTCTCGAACCACCAATCCATCATTTTCTCACTTCTTAGGCGATCACCGGGCCTCCTGCTGTCACCATTCCAGGAGTTGAGAACGGTGCCAGAGCAACGCTCGCTGCGCTGGTACCACCAGAGCGGCGACATGTTCGGATGGGTAGCGAGCCGGCCAGTTGTTATGTTGGAAGCCTGAGGGATTGAACCGGCTGCCTCTCACTGTGAACCAGATGCTCTACCCGCTGAGCCACTTGGGTGTCAATGTCAATTATCGCTTAGGATCGTTGCTTTAGTATCAAGCTGGGTCTTGAATCGGGTAAGGGAATGGTTGAAAACTAAAGCAACGGTTACATTATTTATGTCTTGGGCGTCAGAGAAATCTAAGTAATTCAGTACTATATCAATAATTGTAGTGTAGATAATAAGGGTATCATGATAGGTAAATGATGACTTTATTTAGACACAACGATTATATTATCAAACCACGCAAGACACATGATATCTATTTCAAATCAATGATAACTTATTCAGACAAAACCGGACTATTAACAAACCATGCAAGATAGATATTTTATTCTAATGTACGAATCAGACCGATACATAAACGCTGGTGTAAAAAATGATTATCAGATATTTAGACCCTTATATTCGCACATCTTAACGGCGAACTAAAGAACTTTCTGAAAGGAAACCACCAGGTGAGAATGCCATTGCTTTTACCCACTTCTAGAGCGATCTGGAACCGTTCGCCCAGATGATGCGCACTGTACGTTGGCACATGACATCAGTTCTTTTCTTGAAGCAGTTCTCACCAAAAAGAATTCCAGGTATTTGGTGCCACGTCTGCTGCGTCGATCGATGACTATCGGTAAATGAGCATGCTGTTTGGAACAGGACTGTGTGAGTCCCCCCCCCTTCCCCCCCCCCCACTTCCACCCCCCCCCCCCCCCCCCCCCCCCCCCCCCCCCCCATCCGCCCTTCACCATTGCGCTGCCCGCTCTCCCATCCCCGCGCT
>JADBJO010003715.1:15000-25000 GCA_016801955.1 Conus betulinus
TTTCCAATAGAAACATCACAAAAAAGCAGAACTCTGGTCAAATTACGCAATTAACATAAACGGAATAGATCGGAAACAATATGAAATTGACAAGCAAATAACTATGACGTGGTTTTGTTCGATACCATCGAAAAAATCACACGGTATAGTGTTCACTCCGTCCCACATGAACACTGAGTCACATTTTAAACGAAACATTCCAACAAACAAAAAAAAAAGAAGAACAGAAAAAGAAGAAGAAGGAAAAAAAAGGACACTTCTTTTAATTTTGACAAACACAGACACAGACACATACTTTTGAATGTTAGCTAGAATGGGCGCACGCAAGTGTTTGGATTACGCTCGCTGATCCAGACATACTGAGAAAAGAAAGAAAGTTGAAACAAGACAGACCAAAGATGTTGAAATTGAGGAGTATAATGTCTCGTTTCTATGTGAAGTATGTTTCAAATAATGTGTCGTTTCATTGTCATTTCCCTAGTTTGTCATTCTGATACTAGCTGAGAGTCATTCAAGCGGCAGTGTACTGGCAAACTGAAACAAAAAAAGGAAGGGTGTAGGGGAGGGATGGGGGTGGGAGGGGGGGTGGGGGTGGGGGGGGGGGGGGGGGAGACAAGAATGGCAATTCCTACCACTCGATGCCAGAACACTAATTTACAACCTTTCTTTCCTTCCTTCCTTCCTTCTTTCTTTCCCTTTCTTCTCTTCTTCTCTCTTTCCTTCTTTCTCTATTTCTCTATTTCCTGCTTTCTTTCAATGCCAGTGTATCAATACTACACTAGACAGATCATGCACCGTCACTTAGATATACCTAACTCGAAGAACTGTCACGGTCGTAGATTTGACTGTCACCATGAACACACACACACACACACACACACACACGCGCGCGCGCGCGCGCGCGCGCGCGCGCGTGCGCTGGGCGACAAACGGACATACACAGACAGAGACATACATACAGAAAGACAGACAGACAGTAAGAAAGACTGAGACAGACAGAGTGAGAGAGAGAGACTTGCCCCATAGGGAGGTTTGAACTATTGAGCCGGAACTCCCTGGCTTTTCACGCAAAAGCGTTAACCACCAGGCCTCTTTTCCACCTCTGGCCCACACTCCGTCTATCGCCGCAGTGTCCCGTGACGACAGGAAACGGAAGTGTCGTCATTGTTGTCACAGCAGCCATCATTAACCGCAAAGGAGGGACAGCTTTAACTTGCTCTCGAGCAAAGTCCAATCTAAACAGTATTCGATGGAAACTCGGTGTAATTAACATTCATTAGGTTCTTCAAGCCATTTCGCCTAATTTGAATCCATTACTGCTTTTCAAACGAACAACAGGAGGAAGAAAAAAAAGCCCCGGGTCTATTTTAATTCAAAAGCAATGTTACCGTCAAACTTTGTTCAGAGATGTCCCACCTGATGTGATCTTTGAATTTCTGAAAGAGATCAACATTTTCCCATCTGATCTTAGATTTTACGGAAGAAAGATTTTAAACGAAATTTCTGCTGTATTTTTTAGTATTGTAAAGGGTTGTGTGAATGAGATTTTTTTTATTGACTTGTGAGTTGACCTCAACGTGGTGCCAGACCTGATACGGCCCTTTGCGGTCGGCTGGGCCACACAAACAACAGTACCTCACCTTACCTCACCGTCTTCGCCAGATATAATGCCATCAACGGTCTCTGTAAACCTCAACCGTCCCACCACCTCTGCAGTTCCAGAATCCCTGGAAGCTCTTTAGACACGGGTAGCATTCTAAGGGAAACACCTTTATGGGAGCAGTGGGGAGGAAGGGGGTTGGGGAGCACAAGGTGGTGGTCCCGAAGGGTGGGTGGGGAGGGGATGGGGTGTGTGAAAAAGACCGAGAGAGAGATTCTCACCCCATCCCTCACGGGGTGTTTTTTTTTTTTTTTTTTGTCAGCAAGAATTGTTCCAGACTTGCAAGAGCACGGTCCCAACACAGGTAAACAACAGGGAGAAATGCCCCTTAAGGGAGGAAATGAAAGACGTGACGTGAGGAGATCGATCTCTCCCACCTCAAGTTTTTTTTTTTCTATCTTATTTCTTTTAATTGGTTAAAAATCAACACGCCAGACACCCGGCCTGACACTGACAGGCATGGCTTAAAAGAAGAGACAGGCGTGTGGTGGTGGTGGTGATGGTGGTGGTGGTGTTAAAGGAGGCCATGGAGGGGAGATGGTGGTGGGGGGGGGGGGGGAGAGGGGATGTTGACACACAGCGACACTATTGAAAACGATGGACAAATCACGTCCACGTGGGGGAGAAGTTTTTTTTTTTCTTCCTGTCCCGAGCGCCGACACCCTGCTTACAATCCAGCAGGACATTGTTACGATTGGCGGCCATTCAGGCCCGCCTCAGTCAAGCGGCTTTTAATTCCCCTCCGCTAATGCAAGGACACACCACTAGACCCTCTCAGCCACTGCAGTCAAAAGCGCGGAGGGAGGGGGTTGGAGGGGGGTGGGGGGGGGGGGAGGTAAGAGGTAAGGAGGAAGGAAGGAGGAGAGATGGGCAAGTCTTTCTCTGCACGCCTCGCTCCACCATCACCATCATCACCAACCAACCACCACCACCACCACCACCATCACCACCAACAACCGCTATCCTCCACCACCACCCACCCACCACCACCACCACCACCACCACCCTTGGGGGAGACAACAAACCCCCGACCTACCTGCCGTAATTAAAGAATCAGACGGCTGCAGCGGACAATAAAAATCGCGGCAGCGCCCTCTATTTGATTTCCGCTGAGTGCCGAGGCCATCTCCCATTATCTCCCTTTGTTGGAACAAAAACTCCCCCTGCGCAGCGGATCGTGGACAAGATTGAGAAGGAGCCCTGGCCTGTCCTCCGGGGGGACTATCGAATTTCCCGATCGCCCAAACGAACAGCGCATAAATCACGCGTCCATTTTTCCCGGCCCGGCTTTTTGCCTGCAGGAAAAAGAGAAACTCTAGCCGCTGTTGCAGCAGTAATAAGCCATAGGGGATTAGGTCCCGACAGCTTGCTCGAGAGACGAGCTGTCATTGGCCGTTGCGGTAAACAGATGATCATGTGATCGGGAAGGGGAGGATCGTTTGGGCTGCGCGGTTTAATGACGGAAGTCGCTTTCTGCCCGGGATTGTGCCGGTTAATGACTTGACGGGGGCGCGCGGATTGGTTACCTAACAACTAATGTGCAGCCTCTGGCATGTTCAATGATGCTAATGCAAGGTTTTTTTTTTTCTTTTCCTTCACACAGTCTCTCTCTCTCTCTCTCTCTCTCTCCCCCCCCCCCCCCCCCCCCCCCCGTTTCGTTTCTGTCCCCCAAACGGCATTCTGAAGTTACCTGTAGTTGGCAGACACAGCCTGACTATGATTACGTTTTATGAAGGGTCAGGGAAAGCCTTACAATGGAAATGCGAACTTAATGGAGCCATAAGCAGATGCACTTCGATACCTCACACGATGACGATAAAGAGCTGTCACGAATTAAAGGATAAAAATGCACTAACTCGCTAGGGTTTCTTCTAGCGGGTACTTTTTTTGGTCCACAAATGTTGCAGAGACGTAAAGGAGCTTCACCGTGCGTTGTTGTGTTTTTGTTTAAAGTTCCGGAACACACACACACCACACACACACACACACCACACACACACACACACACACACAGACAGATAGTAGATATAGATAGATAGATAGATAGATAGATAGATAAACGAATCTTCATTGACGACGTATGAAGTCCTAGGCATTCTGTCATGTGAGCAGAGACAGTTGGTATACCTGGCTGGAGTCTATTGTCGTCCCCCAGGTGAGTCTCGTCTGTAGCCCCTGAGTGTGGCAGGGATTGTCCAGCCCTGATACTCTTTAGGGGCGCGCCACTGTCAGTGAAGCAGCATTCTCAACCCCCCTCCCACACACCCCCACACCCCCGTCTCCCCACATTTTGGAAAAAAAATGACCCCTTCGATGACTGTCCTGAGAAGCTCCTTGACTGTGACGTCCTCCCGTGGAAGGGACAGAGGCGGGGGAGGGGGGGGGGGGGAGGTGGGGGGGATCCAGCGGGAGAGGGGAAGTGGGTTGTTGAGAATACCACTTCACGGAGAGTGGCACGCCCCTGGGAGATGATATCAGGGCTGAACCGTCCCTACCACACGCAGGGGCTACAGACGAGGATCACCCGGGGGACGAAAATGGACTCCAGCCAGACATGGCAACTGACTCTGTTCACATGACAGAATGCCCAGGACTTCGTAAGTCGTCATTGAACGGTTCAATAGTTATACTTTTGCACTATGTCCCACCCAATGGTGTTTGTGATTTTCTGAAAGAGGTCAATGTTTTTCATCTCATCTGGGATTTTAAGGCAGGCAGAGTTAATGAAATTTCCAGTATTTTTGTTGTTGTTGTAGGTGTGTTTTAATGAGTTGTGTGGATGTGTGTCCTCTCTTTCTCTTAGATATGACTTCAGAAGTTGATTTCAGAGGGTAACAGCCCCGATTCGGCCGTTTGCGTTTGGTTGGGCTCTAAGCAACATTCTCTCTCGCTCTCGCTCTCTCTCGCGGACGCGCGCGCCCTGTCAAACTAAAACGCACAACCAAACCAACAAAGAGCTGTTCCTGACAGCGCGGCGGCGGTGTGTGCCATGCCACGGCAGTCCTGATCACGGTGAACAGACTGCTGTAGTCCAGGGACTGCCTGTGGCGATTCTGGCAGTGCCCAACATATGGGTTGGTCCGCTGAAATTCCACGTGGTGGTTCTGACGAGTCTGTGTAAAAGTAGGTACTCAAGGTCTGAGCAGCGTGTTGGGCAGACATCTGCTAAATCGTAGTCACGAGACCCTCTTCTTCAGTTCTCCCATCTCAGTGATGAATTCGTTTATCCATCAGCTTTAAATCGTGCGCAGTGTGGTCTCTAAGCTTAGTGGATGTGGTGTAGCGTATAAGGACTAGTCCGCACGCAGTAACACCTTGATGAATATATATATATATATATATATATATATATATATATATATATATATACATATATATATTCGTTAAAAATACTGTTTAAAAATGGAGCATAAAAGATTTTTATGCTCCATTTTTAAACAGTATTTTTAACAGATGTTGCTCCCTAGTTGGTCGAGCGCTTTTAGATTTTTTAAGGACATTTTTATATTGTTCATGAGATATATATATATATATATATATCATGAACATATATAAATGTCCTTATAAAAATATAAAAGCGCTCGATATATATATAGGGAGCAACATCTGCATTTAAGGCATTCGTAGACGTCAATGTGGAGACTGACCAAGCGAACCCAGATCCTAATCTCCCACCGCACCCCATCCCACCCTACCCCACTCCTCGCCTTTCCTACCTTACAGTCTATTCCTCCTCTTGCCCACTGGCTCCCAGTCCCCTACCCTCTACTTCTCCGTCCCACCCTTTACCCCTCTCATCTTCCTCCTTTTGCCCACTCGCTCCCGGTTCCACAGGATGATCCACGACTATGTTCTTCAGAACGTCACCACAGATGTGGGGTCTTTATCCTTGATGACTGGTGTCGCAGTCTGTCGTGGATGTTGATCAGCTATCCAGGCTACTCCAGCACCTGGTCGCCCGTGAAGGGAACAACGCACCATTTCCACACTTCAAGAATCTGTACAAAAGTACCGTGTTATTCCCATTTCACCTTCTGACGATCAAGAATAATTTGTTTGATTTATAACCGTGTCTGAGAGGGGAGGAGGAGACAGGGCGGAGAGAGAAAGAGGTGAAGAGGTGAACTGGAGGGACCATACTGCTGGGGGGGGGGGGGGGGGGTTTGGTGGTGGTTAGCCTATCCACAAGCCAGGCACTGGCATCAAACCATCAGAGGTGGAGACAACTTGGTGCAGCGGTCATCATTTCAGTTATCTCAACGCCACAACAGCAGAGACAGTGAACGTGTTTTCAGCACGTGACGCGACCTGCACGGCCGGGGGCCGTAACAACTCAGTGGAAGAGCGCCTGACTCGTAATCTTGGGGGTTGCGGGTTCGAATCTCCGCCGGGTCGTTTCGGTACAGGGGGATTTTTTCCCTCGGGGTTAACATTTGGTTCTGACTCCATTCTAAATACAATCCTTCGAATGAGACTGTAAACCGAGGTTCTGTGTATGAACGCACACATAACATCTTGCACACACGTAAAATCCCATCACCAACTTCCGGAAGTGAAGCCAGTTTGGCCGTTGGTATGGATGACACGTTACACATAGCATGCACCTTCCCCAAAGCTGGAGTATGGTTGCCTCAATGGCAGGATAAAAAGCGGTCATACACACAAAATTCCACTCTGTTTGTTGGGTAGATGGGATTAATCCTTGACTGTCTATATAGGGAGTGTCAGCAGGGGTATCAGCCTGCGTACGCAGAAGAAGAAGACCTGCAGGGCCGGCTGAGCTGCAAACAACGTGACAAACTGAAAGGTAAGGTAAGGTCATGCTGCTTAAAGCCCAGCTGACCGCAAAGGGCCATATCAGGGCTGTAACTACGCTGAAGTCAATTAAAAAAAAAAAAAAAAAAAAAAAAAAAAAAAAACACTTAATGCTCACAACCCTTTGAAATACACCATCTAACACACACCGGAAATTATGTTAAACGTCTTTCTTCTGTAAACTCTTAGATCAGATGAAAAATGTTATCTCTTTCAGAAATTCAAAGACCGTATCAGGTGGGACATCTCTGAGTTGCTGTAAAATCAAATTTAGAAAGAGAGGGGGTTAGTTACCGCCAAGGACATTGACAAACAAAGCACAGGACAAGACACGATGCATTTCGACCTCTGGGTCTTCTTTAGGCAAAACAACAGATCACATTTAACATTTAGACAGTACAAACCGCCATTTTTTTTTCTGAACACATGGACAGATAAAGTCACTCTTCGTTCTTTGCTTGTACTGTCCTAAATGTTAAAATGTCATTTTTTTTCTGTCCCAACCTCTCCACCTCAGAAGCAGTGTACACACGCCGCTCATTCTGACACCCTGTCCACAGCCACAGCCCGGTCAGCCCCGCCGCAGCCCCGGCACCGACAATCAACAGGGAGCAGTCAATGTCAAGTCGTCGAGAGGCAACCCACCGGAGAAGACACTGCACTGTTGCCGAGTACTTCGGTGGTGTTCAGTGGGCGCCTGTTCTGATCTAACATACGCAGGACATCACCTACTAAGCCCCCTACTGACGACAATAATTGTTTACTCGCGGAGCCGGCGTGAGTGAGTTCTCCCTCCGGAGGGCGCCACCACGTCCGTCCAACGACAGCCCCCATGGACTCGCCGATACCGGTGACCCCGACGGAACCAATCCAAGGCCACAGATGTGGAGAGGACATCGAAACTGAGGTCGCCATGAGAGCAGGGCATGAAGGGCCACAAAATTTGAGACATTTTTTTTTCAATGCTGATCGATGAGAATGAGGATGATTCAGATGATGCTGCTGCGGATTTCCATGTCGGTTGAGAGACTACATGACAGGGCTGTACTCTACGCTTCCTTTCATAATATATCCCGGCGTCAACCAGGCCCGAGAGATACAGGCACCTGCAGTGTTGGTCAGGAATTTGAGCAACACTCTCAGAAACGCATCCATTAAGTGGATGAAACTCGACTGTGTGGTCCCAGTCTTCCCAATGAGTCCGCAGCAAACACAACTCTGGGTAGGAGCCGGTCGGGGCAGAAAAACCCACATGACTCTGATGGGATTCGAACCCACGACCTCCCAGCCGGGAGTTTGCGACGCTAACCACTTCGCCACGGCGGCTGGTATGTTTTTTTTTTTGTTGTTTTTTTTTTTCCTGAAGAAGACCCGAGAGGTCAAAATGCATTGTGTCTTGTCCTGTGCTTTGTCAATGTCCTTGGCGGTAACTAACCCCCTCTCTTTCTAAATTTTGCTTCATTTTCCGCCCCCAGTCACTCCATTTGATGCTGTAAATGCTTAAATCTCACATCATACAAATCCCAACACTCTATAAGAACATGTTTCACTGTGAGTGGTACATGACATACAATACACTACGGAGCTTCTTCACCTTTTGAATTAACAGATAAGAATGTGTGTAAAATGATAGTCTGTGCGCAAACGACACGAGACTGAAAGGACTCGTTACATGGAACTGAACACACATGATCTAAGCTATTCTCAGTCTACTGCCAGATGTGGCGCAGAATGATCGCTAGCTAGTTCCACAGGCCTCCTTCCAGACCCTGCTGAACATCACACGTGTCGCAAGTCTGCCTGTGGGAAACTTTCATCATCATCAGGTTGCTATAGCATTACTGACAAGAGGAGACCCGGCATCGTAGCTGAGTTTTTCTCTGAACAGACTTTCGGTGATGCCAACTGTTCTGTTTATTGTCGTTGCAACTACAGTCGCTACTGTCTCTGTTGCTGCTGCCATCACCGCCCACCACCATCACACCCACCACCACCACCACCACCACCACCACCACCACACATTTACCGCCATCACTTCTATTACCACATCTACTACTACTATTACTACTACTACTACCACTACTACTACTTGTACTACTAGTACTACAACTACTACTACTACTACTACTGTGCTACAGCTGCTGTTGTTGCTACTACCATCACCGCTACTGCTGTTGCTATTACAAGAGGATGCATTGCTAGATAGTTTTGCAACCTTTGCTACAACAACAGCAACGACTACTATCGCCACCAGTGTCATCAACAACGGAAAGCAATGAAACGAAGTAGGATCATCGGCGTCCGAAAGAATGTCAGCAACACTGTCAAAGCAAAGCTCTCATTGTGTCTGCTCCCCCTCCCCTCCCCCACTCTCCATCCCCCCCCCCCCCCCCCCCCACCTCCTCTCCTCTCCTTCTTTTCCCCATCTTTCTTGTTTCAACTCCATCTTTGAATAACAGGGATAGTTTTTAACGCTTTTTTCCCTTGTTGTTCGCTTTATTTTCTAAAATAAATTCTCCCATAACAGTCTTATTTCTGTCGCTGATGTCATTCTCTACCCCTCCGCTCTTCCCACCCCCTCCCTCCCTCTTCTCTCTCTCTCTCTCTCTCTCTCTCTCTCTCTCTCTCTCTCTCTCTCTCTCTCTCTCTCTCTCTCTCTCCTCACATCCTATTTGCCTTCCTTCAAACGCCCGTGACTCCGACAGATGATTGTCGCTGTCTGACACTGTAATTGGCAATGCTAACACCTTTAGGAAAGGAGATCGTGTGTGTGTGTGTGTGTGTGTGTGTGTGTGTGCGTGGCGCGCTCGTGTGTGTGTGTGTGTGTGTGTGTGTGTGTGTGTGTGTGTGTGTGTGTGTGTGTGTGTGTGTGCGTGCTCGTGTGTGTGTGTGTGTGTGTGGTGCGCGCGTGTGTGTGTGTGTGTGTGTGTGTGTGTGTGTGTGTGTGTGTGTGTGTGTGTGTGTCGGGAATAGACATGAGTAAGTACGGGAGACAACCCGGGAGTGTGTAAACTTGTCATTTCTTTCTTTCTTTCTTTCTTTCCTTCTGTTGAAACTGAATCACACAGTAGTCTGGGGAAAACAAATAGAGAGAATCAATGTTTAGTCTTGGAAGAGTCGACAAAGTTCAAGCCCACCATGTCCCCTTTCTTTCTTTCTCTTTTTTTCTTCCCTTTTCATTCTCTTTTTTCTTCTTTTCTTTCTTTTCCTTTTTGTTTTTCTTTCTTCTTTTCTTCCTTCTTTTTTCTTTTCTTTTCTTTTCTTTTCATTCTTGGTCTTTCTGGCTAATTTTCTGTCTTTCTCTCTTTCTTTTCCTTTCTTTCTCTTTCCTCTCTTTTTTTTTCTGTTTTTCTTTCTTCTGTTCGTTTTTTTCATTTTTTTTTTTTTTTTTTTTCGTTTTTTTTTTCTCTTTCTTTATTTCCTCTTTTCTTTCCTTTTTTTCCCTTTTTTTTCCCCTTTCTCTCTTTTTTCTTTCTCTTTGGTTTTTTTCTTTTTCTTTCGTTTCTTTTTTTCTTTTCTTTTTTC
>JADBJO010003715.1:42500-50000 GCA_016801955.1 Conus betulinus
AATCGAGGAAAGGAAGGAAGGGAAAGAGAGAAGCGACAGATAGTAAGAAGGAAGGAAGGAATGATAAGAGGGAAGGAAGAAAGGATGAGAGGGAAGGAAGAAAAAAGGGAATACAGATGTAAAAGAAGAAAGTAAAAGAGGGAAGGAAGGAATAATGAGAGGAAAGGCAAGGAAAGAGAGAAGGGAAAGGGGATTAAAGAGAGGGACAGAAAGAAAAAGAGAAAGGCTGGGGGGGGGGGGGGGGGGGAGGAAGGGGGGATGGTGAGAAGGAATGAAGGGTGGACGAGAGGCTAGGAATGATGAATAAAAAAAAAAAGAAGGAATGATGCGGAGGAAAAAAAAAGGATGGATGAAAGGAAAAGAAGGACAAAAAGGAAAAGGAGGAAGGAGGGATGAGAGGGGAAGGAAGAAGGAATTACGACATGGACGGAACGAAGGAAGAGGGATGGAAGGAAGATTGAAAGGGAAGGAAGAAAGAATGTGAGGGAAGGGAGAAGGATGAGAGGGAGAGGAGGAATTATGGGAAGGAGAAAATGAACGGTGAGAGGGAGTGTAAGGAGTGATGAGTAGAGGGGTGGGGAAGAGGAGTAGGAGATGGGTAATAGAGTGAGTGGGCACATCATCTTCCACACCATCACCAGCTATCTGGTTTCCTCTCTCTTTTATTTCAAATCATAGTTGATCGAACCAACCACACCGACCTATTAAGACATAAACAATAATAATCATAAACATGAGGTATTATATTAAAACATAACTAACTATACAGAAAAAACCCCATAAGTATTCATCATGAGGAATAGTCTCAGGGAAGAGATCAAGCATCAATAAGACACAAATCATTCAAATTAAGCTAAGACAAGTATCAGACGTTCATAATGGAATCGTGAAATACATCAAAACAGTAGGTCTTAGCTTCAAAGAATATCCGAATATTGTCCCTGCAGCACATAGACACTGCCAAAATTAAGGTGCAGGATTTACAACCAAAACAAAAGCACAAAAAGGCCTCCCTGTTGCGAACGGTAGGAGGTAAAACATAATTACCTTAGCAATCAATAACATAATCATACCATAATCATAGCATTCACCAAAGGGGGTCCCCGTTGCGAACGACAGGATCAACAACATAATTATTTCATAATCATAAGATTAACAAAGAGGCTCCCCATTGCGAATGGCAGGTGTTTACATATAGCCAAAAGCATGGATCATAATTTCATAGCTAAGAACAGTATTATAAATGAAGATACATATAAGCACACACACACAAAGGGAACTCCCCATTGCGAACGGCTGGAGCTATGAACAATGAATGAAATCAATCAACATCTAATTTTCAATAGCAAGGCATCGCCCGGGCCGTATAGCAGTAACACAATTGTATAGAAAAAAAATCATCTGCGTAGTGTCCACATATATGATCAAATTTAAAAAGGACTTATACTGCACATCAACCAGCCAACTAAGGCTACTTTTCTTTCTCAGTAGACACACCCACCACAGTACAGTGCGTGCTTTTTGCTACGGTTCAACACATTTCACCCGTGAGGTCTACACCCGGGCCCAATAATGGCTGTTGCTTTTCAGTCCTGCAATGGACCCATAGGTGTAAATACGTTGAACAAATAAACACTCGCAGACTAACCGATGCGACAACCGAATAAACAAACAGGCTGACCAGTGGCTACTCGTGCACAAACTCGGACAAACAATCGAACAGCATTGACGTACTTAACTGCCTAATTACTCAGCCAAATAACCATGCAACCCTTAAGTCGATCAAATAATGAAACAATCGAGCAAACAGGTAAAACATTCTTTTGTGGATAGGTAGCAACCCAGACACAGAGAGGAATAATCCAACTACCTTCACTGGCTGTATTTTTAATCATTTGCACAGGCCGCCGTGCGGTATTGTCACTGTAACTTAATCATGTCCTTCTCGCCAGCAAGAAGGGCGACGTTTACATGTCAGTTTGTCTAGTGCTCGAACACACGGAACCTGCAGGGTGCGCATTAAACCTTATCCACAAATCACAATAAAAGACAGCAACGCCTGTAATCTATGTTTTCTGGCATCGATTTGTTGATTACTAACAATAAAATCTGTGATAGTACTGATAACGTTTTTTTTTTTTAAATTTCATTCTTATTAAGCGCCAGCCGCTGCTTAGTTGCTGAGTTACTTGAAATAATGACGGTGGAAATTTGGTATGTCACATTTTCAGTTAATAAGAAAATGGAGTTTGTACAATGAAAATGTAAGATCATAGAACTTTTAACTTCCATTTACTAGTGTTGTTTCACTAAGATAGTACTACGGCAACACTGCCCTCACTCTAGGTAAAAACATAGCCAAACCAAAGGCAAAAACCATCAACATACCTTTACATTTACAACTACCTGAATAACGGAATCAGCGTCACAGCCTTCACCACGCTCTGCTCAGTGAAGGAATAGTCTCAAATCCAGAACGCTGGGAGTATATAGGCCTTCCAGCCCCTTTCAAAGAGGTGTTTTGAGAAACTCCTTTGTGGCCTGAATCATGATGGAACCACTAGAAGCGTCTGAAGTATGTAAGATCTGGCTTCGCTGGGCTGCTCTTTAACTGACATTCTATCCCCCATGGCCCGACAAACAACGAGGCCGACCGTCATGTAAGTGGCTGGATCTGAAGGAGTGCTGAGGAAACATCACGACAGACCCTTAGGCTCTGTACCTAGGGCAAAATCCAGCACTCCGTGTGCACTCCGTCGCCAACGACTCCCACCTTCGGATATTTGCCTCTCTAAAATCTCAAGTCCACCTCAGCAAAGACAACACCAACTACGGCTCCACGGTCTCCCAGGGCTGTCCCCTTGACCTACAATTAGTCTTCCAGGCCAAGCCATCCAGACCAGCCATGGTCAAAAAGAGGCTCAAGACCTCCTTAGCAAAAGCAAAACCAACTACGATGTAATAATAATAGTAATGAATACTTATATAGCGCCTATTCTCGGCTAGACGCCAAGCTCTAAGCGCTTTACAATCAACACTCGTTTATACAACAGGCTGCCTACCTGGGTAGTGCCGACTGAAGAGCTGCCAGCTGGCGCTTCATTCAGTCGTTTCCCGTGTCATCCAGTCAGTATCGTTCAATATCGATTACTCATTTTCCTTACTTCCTTCATTCTTTCCATTTCTCACTCAGGGTGCATGCTATGTGTAACGTGTCATCCATACCAACGGCCAAACTGGCCCTACTCTTCCGAATGTTGGTGATGGGATTTTACGTGTGTGCAAGATGTTATGCGTGCGTTCACACACGGAACCTCGGTTTATAGTCTCATTCGAAGGACTGTATGGGAAATGGAGTCAGAACCAATGTTAACTCCGAGGGGAAAAATCCCCTTGTACCGAAACGCCCCGGCGGAGGTTCGAACCCGCAACCCAGGATCACCAAGATTGCGAGTCAGGCGCGCTCTACCATCTGAACTATTCCGATGTGGCTGAAGTCCAACGGCTGTCTCTTCTAAGCCAGTGTGCCCAGACCAGCCGCAGGCAAATCGTCTGCTGAGTGATCAGCCTCTTCACTGCATTCCGAACTACCAGCTAGGTTACCCCTCACTTACCCCCCCCCCACCCTACCCCCACCCCCCCCTCCCCGATCCTATTCCACGTTTTGTGTAATTTACAACTGCAAAAACTCTGTCCTCAAAAGTTGGGCAGAATCATGCCCTTTACAGGAGGAGGATGGAATAGAGAAAAAAGGGGGGGGGGGGGGGGGGGGGGGGGAGAGAGAAGAAAAAAAGAAGGAAGGATGAGAGGGAATGAGGGCAGTAAACAGGTAAGTAAATCGGTGAATCAATCATGGGGTGAAAATGAAGGGCAGTAGACAGGTAAGTAAATCGGTGAATCAATCATGGGGGTGAAAATGAAGGCAGTAGACAGGTAAGTAAATCGGTGAATCAATCATGGGGTGAAAATGAAGGCAGTAGACAGGTAAGTCAATCGGTGAATCAATCATGGGGTGAAAACGAAGGCAGTAGACAGGTAAGTAAATCGGTGAATCAATCATGGGGTGAAAATGAGGCAGTAGACAGGTAAGTCATCGGTGAATCAATCATGGGGTAAAAACGAAGGCAGTAGACAGGTAAGTCAATCGGTGAATCAATCATGGGGTGAAAATGAAGGCAGTAGACAGGTAAGTAAATCGGTGAATCAATCATGGGGTAAAAACGAAGGCAGTAGACAGGTAAGTCAATCGGTGAATCAATCATGGGGTAAAAACGAAGGCAGTAGACAGGTAAGTCAATCGGTGAATCAATCATGGGGTGAAAATGAAGGCAGTAGACAGGTAAGTAAATCGGTGAATCAATCATGGGGTAAAAACGAAGGCAGTAGACAGGTAAGTCAATCGGTGAATCAATCATGGGGTGAAAATGAAGGCAGTAGACAGGTAAGTAAATCGGTGAATCAATCATGGGGTAAAAACGAAGGCAGTAGACAGGTAAGTCAATCGGTGAATCAATCATGGGGTGAAAATGAAGGCAGTAGACAGGTAAGTAAATCGGTGAATCAATCATGGGGTAAAACGAAGGCAGTAGACAGGTAAGTCAATCGGTGAATCAATCATGGGGGGAAAATGCACTGGGTCCTAGCTGTGAGGGGGAGAGAAAGAAAAGATGGCGCGGAAGAGAGAGAGAGAGGGAGAATGGGAGAGAGAGGGAGAAAGAGAGAGAGAGAGAGGGAGAGAGAGAGAGATTCAAAAGAGAGAGAGAGAGTCAAGAACAGAGGCAAAGAGAAGAGAAGAGAGAGAGATGGGGGGGATATAAATTTAAAAGGAGAGAGAGAGAGAGAGGGAGGGAGAGAAGGAGAGAGAGAGAGAGAGGCAGAGAGAGACAGAGAGAGAAAGAGATTCAAAAGAGAGAGAGAGAGTCAAGAAAACAAAGGCAAAAGAGAAGAGAAGAGAAGAGAGAGAGAGAGAGGGGGGGGGGGGGGGGGAATGAATTAAAAAGGAGAAAGAGACAGAGACAGAGGGAGAGAGACAATAACAAAGGCAAAAAGAAGAGTATAGAAGAGAAGAGAGGAGAAGAGAGAGAGAGAGAGAGAGAGAGAGAGAGAGAGGAGAGAGAGAGAGAGAGAGAGAGAGAGAGATGAATTCAAAAGAAGAAAATCGAGAGAGAGAGTCAGAGAGAGAGAGAGAGAGAGAGAGAGAGAGAGAGAGAGAGAGAGAAAGAGACAGACAGACAGACAGACATACAGACAGACAGACAGAGAAGGAATGAGTGTGAGGGGGAAAAGAGCAAGAGACAGACATTTAAGTTTAGAACAAACAAACAACAGACAGACAGAGAGAGAGGGAGAGAGAGAGAGAGAGAGAGAGAGAGAGAGAGAGAGAGAGAGAGAGAGAGAGAGAGAGAGAGGGGTGGGGCAGGCAGACAAATAATGATAATGTTAAGCGGGGTCACAGAAAAAAAAATGAACAAAACTTACAGGGATAGAAAGTGAACAAACACAGACAGACAAACAGACAGAGAATGACAGAAACAGGCAAACAAACACACCAGTAAACAAAA
Organism: Conus betulinus; assembly: GCA_016801955.1. Classification (NCBI taxonomy): domain Eukaryota; kingdom Metazoa; phylum Mollusca; class Gastropoda; order Neogastropoda; family Conidae; genus Conus; species Conus betulinus. Next base: position 48,062 of record JADBJO010003715.1, read on the forward strand.
ATGCATACAATGAGAGAAAGATACAGATTGAGAACAAAGGGGGGGGGGGGGGGGGGGGGGGGGGGAGAAAGGAAGGGAAGAGAAAGACAGAAAAACTTAAAAAAGAAAATAAGGAGAACAAAAAAAAACCAACCAAAAAAAAAAGTCAATTCTCGGTTGTAGTGAACACAAACGACGAGCGGGTAAAAGAATAATAACATATTATTGTCATCATCGATTTCATCACTCATTATCTCTCTGTCTTGTCATACAGCTCACTTCCTCATTTCCTGGCATTTTTTTTTTTTTTAATCTCCCCTGCCTTCGATTAGTCCGTTGGGTGTCAGCAAACGACCTTGACCTTCTGCAGTGGAGAGAGCCAACGCTTTGTTCGCAGCAAGGTTCCACGTGGCAAGAATTGCTAACAAAGCGCTAATCCTTTTTCATTTTTTTTTTTTTTTTTTTTTTTTTTTTTTTTTTCTTTTTTCGTTTTTTGGTTTTGTACTCTCTCTCTCTCTCTCTCTCTCTCTCTCTCTCTCTCTCTCTCTCTCTCTCTCTCTCTCTCTCCCCCGCGAGAGAAAAGGCAAACTTGAATTTCTCTCTCTCTCTCTCTCTCTCTCTCTCTCTGTTTCTCTGTCCCTCTCTCTCTCTCTCTCTCTCTCTCTCCCCTCTCTCTCTCTCTCTCTCAATGTATATGCCTTCTGTTACTTATCTATGTGTTTGTTAGTGTTTTGTTTCGCTCTTGATTTTTTTTTATCTTATTTTCCGTCTTTCTGTTTCCCTCTCTTTGGTCTTCTACGTTACTCAAATATCTATCTCTTCGTCGTATTGTCGTTACTGTGTGGGTGTTCGTTCATTTGTTTGTTTAAATCCCTTTTGTTTGTAAGTTGTAACTCACCTTTACATTAGCGATTCCTCAGCAGGCCTTTTGGTTTCAATCAGCATCGATCACATCCCGATAGGGTCAAATTCACCGTGTTCCGAATACAGCTGAAATTACCTCACAGTTGATTTTGCACACAATACACTAACTCGAATATGGTGAAAGCATGCAACTAGTTTTTGGTGGCACCGATTCGATTCTTGAATTATCAGAGCACTATGCTACGCTACATGTATGATATCCAGGCTACGAATCCAAAATCTGTTAAGTATTACAGCCATACCAAGGTTATCTAATTCTCGAAGAATGTTGTGATTTTTAGAGGAAGTGTAATGTAAACTGCATCACAACAGAATTTAGTTAAACATACGATCAGTGGTTGAAAACAGAGACTGAGAAGCAAGGGGAAAGAACTGACTGAATCATGTAGTGCAACATGTGTGATCATATTTATGAATAAAAGAGACAGGGATGAGGGGAGGGGCGCGGGAGAGAATCAATGGCGAAGTTGGTACACTTTAGAGCCTAACTGATCTTTCCGATTAAAATTCAATCAATCTTCGACATGAACAGGAAAAATAATGTCTCAAAAGGCTGGAAATCAAAAAGGAAATTTTCCCGAATAGGTTCAGCCATTGGTTTGGTTCCCTGCACTAAAAATAGTAACGTCATCTGATTGGTAGAAGGGGCCCACGGCATTCTCATTGCCACTGGTTGATCTTTTCTCATCGTCCAAACAAAAATTGTATTCTGCGGTCATTGACCATCGCAAAGCATTTTGATTCAGTATGGTGTAGGGCTTTATGGGGGAAAGTTATTCACAATGGTATATATGGCAAATTACTTAATGTTGTTAAAATATATAACAATATTCAATCATGTCTCATTCGGCATGGTACAATGTGTACCTCTTTTGCGAGTTACTGGGGGGGTGTACGTCAAGGTGAAGATCTATCACCACTGTTACGGATGGTGTGCAGTGCGTGTTTTGCTGTTTGACTCTCACCTGAGGAAGTTTGGATGCGTGTTCGTCTTTTTCCCTACACACACTCACACCACACGAACATAGATACCCAG
>JADBJO010003715.1:57500-60000 GCA_016801955.1 Conus betulinus
GCTAAGGAAGCGGACAGACTGGCTAATGAAGCGGACAGACTGGCTAAAGAAGAGATCAGAACGGCTAAAGAAGCAAACGGAGTGGCTAAAGAAGCAGCTAAAGAGAGACTGGCTAAAGAATCAGACAGACCGGCCAAAAAAAAAACGGACTGGCTAAAACGCGGACAGACTGGCTAGAGGAGCAGACAGACTGGCTAAAGATGCAATTCAGCTGGAACAGACAGATCGGGCTGTCAGCTCTAAGAAATCAGAAATTATCGTACTGAGAGAGAGAGAGAGAGAGAGAGAGAGAGAGAGAGAGAGAGAGAGAGAGAGAGAGACTGCATCCTGAACACAACTGCTAGGCTGAGAGCTATTCTACCTCTTCTCCAGAGACGATGAGGTCATCATGGTATGACTGAGGACCAGACATTGCAGATCGTGGCACCCATATTGACAGCTGTGACGCCTACCCTTGTCCATGTATTACAACCCTATAGACACTGCAGGAGGTTCTACAGGACTCTTCCACTACAAGAGAACGTCCACCTGTTCCCCAGAGACCACAGAATAGGAGCTGCTGGACTCAGTGGAGAGTCTCCACCCCCAACTGCTGACGTCATCACAGCCATCAGCATGCCTTTGTTTTTAGAGCGTCGGACCAAGAGGAAAAATAAAGCTGTAAACATGGGGAAATGCTATATATCTGGGCCAACTGCATTAAAAAACTTCATCTTTAGAGACAAAAAGTGCTTCAGGACAATATGGATATCTGATCTATGAAACCGGCATTACCTTTCTTGAAAGAGTAGTGTTAACATGCAATTAATAATTACTTGCCACATCGGTTGGAAAGAAGAAAAAAAAACTAGGGAGACTTCGATGGCAGTTTTCAGAACTAAAACTCCCCTTAGACATGTATTTCGGCCATGAACTAACAGGAGGTACAGCAAAGGACAAACTCCAATTCAGCAGAATCTCCAGTCCTTTAGCACAGTGTACATTTCGACAGGGACAAACCCCAGCGGGACTTTTCCTTTCCGTCACAAATCAAACACCAGTTTGGCAGAATCTGCAGTTTTTCACAGTAATAGAAAGAAACTCTCGGAGAGAGCGTGGCAGCAGAGAGTCCTCAGAAGAGAAGCCCCCTTCAAGCAAGTGTTTCGGCCCTAAACTCCTGACACTCTAGGGGGGTTGGGCCACACCCGATTCATGACTCCGGATGTCCCTCTGCTGCCCCTTTTTTTTTCCCATCTCGGGACGAGCCACGGCTGGGATTCGAACCCATGCCCTCTGGACATGCTCATTTTCCACTTAATGACTCGCGCACTAACCACTGAGCCACTGGGACACCTGATAGGAAAGTTAAGCCTTATGAAGTTCACTTTTGTTCCTCCTTGACCAGATCCAGGTTGAACACCTCTCTGCTGCTTCTGCCATTGATTTCAGGCTCTCTGGTTTTTTCCCTCCCTGCAACTGAGAGCTGTTTCATGAGGCTGTTTGCAGACGTTCCTACAAACCCCGTAGCTCCAATTTCTGCAGTGAGGACTTTGACCTGATAGCTTCTCTCTCAGGCTGTTTGCCAGATCAGCATACTTTTCAGTCTTGTAGATTTGAGCTGCCTCCATTCTGTTCTCATATGACACGGTGAGCTCGATCATGATCAGCTGCTTGGTTGACTGAGAGTGGACTACTATGTCTGGTCTCATGCCACTCTTGCTGATGATCTCTGGGTGACTTCCATTCGGGGAGGTCTGCAGTGCACTCCCAGTCATCGGCCCCGTCCAGCAGGCTCTGCCTGCATGTTTCGAGTGGCACTGTTGTTCTTGGCCACGATTCGCTGCCACCTGCCGTGAAGAATGTTGCGGGTGCTTTTTTGGAGTCCTGCTTTTCCCTTTTGTGGTATTGGTACTGGCCAAGACTACTTGTACAATCTCTTTGAGCACTTGGTTGTGCCTCCATGTGTACCTTCCTTGAGCCAGGGCTACTTTACATGAGCTAAGGACATGCTCCACTGTTTGTTTTCCATGGCAGAGAGGGCATGAAGGATCGTCTGCTTTTCCCCACTTCACCAGGTTTGCATTGAGGGCAGAAGGTCATATGCAGATCTGAGAATGAAGCACAGTACACTTCGTAATTTAGCAGAATTTCCGATTCTCCCGGGACAAGCTCGAAGGGAATTTACGTTTGTCTTTTACAAATCCCAGTCCAGTAGAATCTTTAAGTTCTACTGGGACTAACTCGAAATGAACTTTTCTGATTCTGAGAACAAACTCAAATCGGTATTAATTTTATCTGAATAGGATTAATCTGTCAACTGGGAGAAACATCAATTGGGTTTTAGATTGCTTTCTAACTTTCCAGTAACATTTAAACCGGACAATCTAAACACGGTACGAACAAGAAACTCATATTAAAAATACTTAAAGATATGCTGTTGATTACTAATCAACACACACACACACACACACACACACACACACACACACACACACACACACACACACACACACACACACAC
>JADBJO010003715.1:70000-75000 GCA_016801955.1 Conus betulinus
ACAGCTACTGGTAGACCAGAAACTGGCATGTTTGCGATGAAATTTGCCCTAGAGAGGGGCAGGGGGGAGAAGAAGACAGACAGACAGAGAGAGACAGTGAGAGACATAATGTGTATGTTGTCGTGTGTGTGCGTGTGTGTGAGAGAAAGAGAGAGAGAGAGAGAGAGAGAGAGAGAGAGAGAGAGAGAGTGTGTGTGTGTGTGTGTGTGTGTGTGTGTGTGAGAGAGAGAGAGAGAGAGAGAGAGAGAGAGAGAGAGAGATGCAATTCATGACCATCCCATTCTGTCGTCTCTCCCGTGCCCTAGTATGCACAGAGTGGTCACATAATTGACTTCAAGCTGTACATACTGCAGTGAAAGGATGCTCACGGAGTTGCAACGAGTGCAGGCGATAAAATAACCTCGAACCGCCGAAAACTTTGTGTCATTTTGACATCCGCGGTTACAAAGAGGTCCCTTTAAACTGAAGACTTGTTGTCCGCCTACCGTTTATCTGATGTTCCATGTTTATTTCCGGAAGGGAGTTTTCTGTCTTTGATGACAGAAAACGGTATCCAGTAGCCGTTCTCGAGGGCCCCGGAGACATTTATCTTCCTTCATTATCTCGCCACAGACCCCCTTTACCCCGGAGCAGACATGAGTCTTTTTGTTTACAAGTCCTCTGCTTCGCGGATTACTATCGTCTGCTCCGCGGCGCGCGCTTGAAATTGGAGCCACTTTATCGGACTCCTCGACGTGGAGAGCTCCTTCAAGTTCTGACAGCAGAAACTGAGCAGACGCCGTTTCGCGAGGCAATGGAAGGGCGTGAAACGATCTATGACTCGCGCCCGCAGTCGTCTGCTGTCGTTGGGAGCCGTGTAAATAAGCCTGGAAGGTAAATATTGGAAATTGGAAGTGATCGCTCGCCAAGATGGGAGCCCGCGCGCGGCAGATAAGGGATAGGGGGAGGGGGGAGCATTAATTGGAAGCAGGTTGTAAATTTGTCGCCAAATAACCGCCGCACTCGACCAGGTGTTTTAGCGATACGAGTGCGGGAAGAATTAGTTATTATCAGCAAACCGCCACGTCGGCAACTTGTAACCATCCATTTTCCTCTTCTAAACGCCATGAAGCTTTTTTTTTTTTTACCCTCTCTTCTCTTCCCCACCCGCCCATCTCCGCCTCCTCCCCCCCCCCCCCCCCCCGCCTCCTCCTTTTACTGCTCCCTCATTCCACATCCTGTACCTGTACCAGTCACAACTTTGCGTCCCACTTTTTTTTTTCCATTGTCTTGTCCATTATTATGATTAAAACGCAAGGTCTGTAAGCTCGTCTGGTGTTCAAGATGTGACTTAAGGCTGAAGACTTGATTACTGGGAATTAATGGCATTGACGATTAACCTGGATGAATGATAACACAGAGTTCTGATGTGTATAAAGTATAATCATGCTCAAATTACAGATATCACTAGAAATTCTTTATTTAGTGATAACTGTACTCCACGCAGAATGATCTCAGCATGTGCATGCTTTATTTTGCTCATAGTTGCATCTACATACTTAAATGATGGTCGCTACATCGGCTTCTCATACTTTATATTATAAAGTCAAATTGTATAATTTGTAGGTCTTGCACAAAGCACCACCATTGCTGAAATTAAAATCACTATTCACATCCGATCACACTGTCTTTGGATGATCATTTACATTAATTTTGTATTCTTCTCCCACCCACCCACCCCACCACCCCATGTCTTCCCCATCCCCTTCCACCCTCCTCCTTACTTCTGCGCTTATTTTGACCAGGTCGGTCATAACTCAGAAATGGTTGGTCTGCACTTGTTTTTCCCCTACTTCTTATTGCCTTTCATTTTAATTTGTTGCATTTATTCTAAAAAAAAGAAAAAAAAAAAATCGAGCAGTGTCCATTTTGACAGCATGTAATATGGGCGTGAATCATCGATAACATACAACCGAGTCCAGTCCTTTTCTCTCACCACTAGGGCAATCGATATCTCAGAATTCCCCACCCCACTACTCCCCACCCCCCCACCCGACCTCCCTCAGAATGGCTTTCTTCGTGTGTCTCTCCCCCCCCCCCCACTCCCCACCCCCTCCACTTTTCAGCTCAGCTCCCAGGTGGGTTTAACTGCACGGGCTTACTCAGTTGACCCTCTTAGCTCGTGTCCTCACGCGCCAAACCTTATTGACGGGCTGCCCACTTGTCGTTCCAGGGCATCGTAACGAACCTTGACAAGGCCCTTTGTTGACACGGAGGAGATCCCGAGATCCGCTGATCCGTGATGTGTACTGACAACTTACTTGCCCTGCGGAGGGGCCAAACCTGGGGAACGGCAGGTAACGGTCAGACAGGATGGTGATGGTGGTGGTGGTGGTGATGATGATGATGGGGGATGGGAGGGAGGGGAGGGAGGGGGGAGGGGGGGGGGGGGGTGGGGGGGGTGGGGGCTGGAGGCGGTCCGTCTCCCAGGGGAGTTCACCAACGAGCTGGTGCACCAGATGATTCTGATTATTACAGTCCCGTTACCGCCGCTGTCCTGTCCGCCGCGGCGGGGGAGCGGATAGCGCCTCCTGTGGTTCATCAGGGTGATGGCTTAATTGTCGTGCAAACAGGGGGGAGAGCGAGGAGTAGCGGGGTATCAGGTGTCGGGACGACTGTAGGTTTAGTCAGGGCAAGGCTGGCTCCGTGGCACGATCGTCAGTCAGCTTGCTAGCCGGCTGTTTGTTTCAGTGGTGAAGGGTTTGATTTGATGGCTGGTGGTGTGGCTGACGATATGTTGGTCGTTTAGGGGGTGGAGATGGGGGTGGGGGTAGAGTGAATAATGGGTGTGCGATGCTCTGATGAGGGAATGGGGATGGGGGGGGGGGGGGGGGTAGGCTGGGGGTGAGAGTGGCTCTATGAGGAGTAGCTCTGTCTGTCTGTCTCTCTCTCCCACAAAAGTCTCTCTCTCTCTCTCTCTCTCTCTCTCTCTCTCTCTCTCTCTCTCTCTCTCTCTCTCTCTCGCACACACACACACACACACACACACACACACACACACACACACACACACACACACACACACACACACAGAGAGCAAATGTTGTCTGTGTGCCCGTCTGTCTGTCTGTCTAAAAAAAAAAATGTACACACTCTCTCTCTCAGGTCGAGAAAACAGAGAGCTGCGTAATATATTGGCTAAAGACGTACATCACATTAAAAAGACCCTTCTTTAGTTGCTAAAGCACTGGATAATAATTACGCTGAAGGCAACTATTTTGATATCCAGTTGTTTGTTTCATTGCACAATCTTTCTGTGCTTTTGAATGAATACAGAGAAATAGGTGGATGGTGAGCGCTTTTTCTTTTATTCATTCATTGATATGATACTAATGATAATGATAACAGTAACAATAATAGTAATGATCATTATTATTATCGTTCTTCTTCTTCTTTATTATTATTATCTTTTTTTATTATTTCTTCATTGATGTATTTTTTCATTTACTTTTTTTTTTTGTTGAAATTTTTTTTTATTTTGCTTGTGGCGATCTTTGTTTCCAACCCAAATAAACTATTCTGTCGCTGACGTCAGCAGATGTGCTCCTACTACTTTTTTTTCTGCCCCAGTCGTATTCGTAATAGACTGAATCAAATGTGATTACATGTTTTCCTTCGTTTTTTTTTTTTTTGTTTTTTTTTTTTTTGATTTTGAACGCGGACGGGGAAGCGGTTTTTCTCTCAGTCCTCCATCCCCACACCACCTCAACAACACCTACCCCCCACCCCCACCCCGTTTACACATCCTCCTAACCGCTTATCCTTTATCCTTTATCCTCACGTTTGCCATCGCCTTCTCTCCACCCATCCTCTGCCACTGGTGTCTATTGCTGAGTCATGTGATTCATCCCACCACTAATTTTACCCTGGTCTTTGCACAAAATCACTTCCAGTTTTCACTCTCAGAGCCCCCCCCCCCCCCCCCCCCCCCCCATTCTCCTCAAGTTGTCCCCCACACTCTACCCCATCCCTCACCCTCCCCCCTCCGCCCCCCCCCTCCCCCCGCACCCCCCATCCCCTCCCCAATCCTCTTTTTTTTTTTTTTAGGAAGTGTTGATCACAGAAACAGTCGTGGGTGGTCCATTCTGCGTGGCTGTAGAGACAGACCACAGCTCAGTTACCTCCCTTATCTCTGTATCTCTCCTGTGTGGTCCGAGGATTTCCTCCCTTTGCTGTGCGCCACCGTCGTTTCTAGTGCCACTCATGCACTGGAGACGATCTAGGCCTATATATATTATTTACCTGTCTTCGGTGATATGTCTTGGTGGTGGTGATGGTGGTGGTAATGGTGTGTGTGTGTGTGTGTGTGTGTGTGTGCGCGTGTGCGCGTGTGCGCGCGTGCGCGCGTGCGCGTGCGTGCGTGCGCGCGTGCGTGCATGTGTGTGTGTGTGTGTGTGTGTGTGTGTGTGCAGTAGAATTTATTTGCTTATTTATTTGGAAAAAAAAAAAAAAAAAAAAGCCCAGACAAAGCCACAGACCCAGCACTTGCCTCTCATTTTTAAGCTCTTTGTCATCATTATTTTTTGAGGATCTTGACTGAATACTTCAGCTGAGGTCTGTTATGCCATAGTAGTTCTATTGTTGTTGTTGTTAATGTTTTTCCATTTATGTATTTATTCATACTTAGTCCTTGTTCTTCAGAATAAAAAAAAAGTGAAGAAAGACACCAAATTTTGACAGGGTCAGATCTTTGTCATGTGAAGGCTTATACTGTGCGCCTCACCGTGTGTGTGTGTGTGTGTGTGTGTGTGTGTGTGTGTGTGTGTGTGTGTGTGTGTGTGTGTGTGTGTAGTAGAGTAATTGTTCGTTTTTTTCTGTTTGTATTGTTTAGTATAGACTTGCGGTTGTAATTGTGATTTCTTTTTAAGAAATGAAAATCCCCTTCTCCCTCTCCACTGTTCCACCCTCCATCTTCCTCTTTGCTTAGCCCAAAAGCAAACACACGGTGCAGTGCTTCTGGA
>JADBJO010003715.1:87500-92500 GCA_016801955.1 Conus betulinus
AAGTACTCACACGACACACACACACACACACACACACACACACACGCGCGCGCGCGTGAGCACAAGGAGAGAGAGAGAGAGAGAGAGAGAGAGAGAGAGAGAGAGAGAGAGAGAGAGAGAGAGAGATTCATGGATGCATTGTGCTTGCAGTGTGGAGGGCGTAGAGTTGTCTTTTCCTTATTCATCATCTTTTCCTCATCATCGACATAAGCGGCAGCAGCAGCAACAACAACACCAGCTACAGCAGCATTACTGTTCTTCCTGTCGTCGTTATATGCTAGTGTTGTTGTTGCTATAGCTGCTTTTACTGATGCTTTTAACACCACAGCCACTACCACTGCTGCTGCAGCTCCGCTATTACTGCGATCATTACGAGACCGCGACTATTATAACGTAGTAAGTGAATGGTGATGGGGACAGTTATAACGTAGTAAATGAACTTGCGTTTGTCATGGTGATGGGGACAATAGTATCATTATCCCCACCATAACAAACGCAAGTTCGCATGCTCCTACCGCTGTTGTTGCTGCTGCTGTTTCTGCTGTTACCGCCACAACTACAAATACCAAGATGTCTCATATCGTACAAAATCTCACCATCCCCTCACCCTCTCCCCTTCTCCTCCTCCACTTCCCCACTCCCTCCAATCAATCGCCCAGACCGACAGATCAGACCACGAGATGTTTACCCCACCTGGCAGCCACAAAGAAAATGACTTCGGGGAAGGGGGAGGGAGAGAGGAAAAGTCATAAATTCACCCTCCACGAGATCCAAGTTTACTTCCACAACATAGACTGTTTACCGAGACAGCGGCACCCGGATCAGCAGCGCGCCTCTAGCAGGTGGAGGGTTAAGAAGGGTTAATCATGGAGAGTGACTCACGGCGCCGTACCCTGCGGTTCTCTTTGCTGATTGCCTGAAGTTCAAGACCCGTTTACCTGTTGTCGGGTGCTGAGTCAGGTAGCAGTCTTGTCTACCTGTGCGTAAGAAGATGAAGGAAGGGGGGGGTGGGGTGGGAGGAGGAGGGGTGCTATGTTGCTCAGATGAGCTGGCAAATGCATAGACGTGTACTTTGGGCTGGTAGAGTTTTTCTTTTTTTTTTTTTTTTTCTTTTTTTTTTGAGGAGTCAGAGCTAAGTGGGCAGGGGGTTGGTCGACAGTCTGGGCTGTTCAGATGGGTCGAAAACCATGTTGAATGTTCGAAAACCTGTGTTGGGGGTGTGTGGATTAGAGAGCGGTCGTCCTTGATCTTATCTCTCTCTCTATCTATCTCTCCTCTTCTCACCGTCACGTCCTCGTTCTCTCTCTCCGTCTCTCTCTTGCTCACGATCTCGTATCCTCTATCTATCTCTCTCTCTCTCCAGTTATCTACATCTTTCAGTCTCTCTTATCTGTCGTCTCTCGCTCTCTCTCCTCTTCGCTATCTCGCTCTATTATATCTATTTCCGTCAGTACGTCCGTACTCCTCTATACCTTCTCTCTAGCTATCTTCTCTCTCTCTCTATCCTCTCTCTCTCCTATCTTTACCTCTATCTCTCTGTGTCTCCCCCCATATCTCTCTCGCTCTCTATCTCTCTCTCTATCTCTATATATTATATATATATATATAGTATGTGTGTGTGTGTGTGTACAATTGTCGTTCTGTCTGTCCTGTCTGTGTGGTCTGTCTGCATATCTGTTTGCCTGTCAGTATGTCTGCCTGTCTTGTCTTTCTGTCTGTTTCGTCTGTTGTCTCGTCTTCTGTATCTCTCCTATCTCTCTCCTCGATCCCCCTCTCTCTCCTCTATCTCTCTCTCCTCTATCTCTCTCTTCTATTCCCTCCGTCTCCAGTCTCTCTATCTTTTTCTCAATCCATTCCTCCACCCAGTCTCTCTTTCCACCCCCTCTCTCTGTCTTTCTCTCCCTCTCCCTCTCTATCTCTGTCCCCCCCTCTCTCTCTGTCACCTCTCTCTATCTCTCTCTCTGTCTATATGCATGTCATTTTGTCTGACTTTGCCTGTCTTAAGTCTGCCCTCTTGTCTGTCTGTCTGTCTGTATGTCTGCTCTCTATCTGTCTGTCTCGTACTGTCTGTCTCTCTATCTCTCTCTCCTCTATCTCTCTCTCTCTTTCCCTCCCTCCCTTTCCTACCAAGTCTCTCTCTCTCGTCTGTCTGTCAGCTCACTCTCTCTATTGTCCCTCTATCTCTCTGTCCGTCTCTTTCTCTGTCTCTCTATGTCTCTCTGTGTGTTCTGTTGTCTGTTCTGTCTGTCTATCTCTCTCTCTCTCTATCTCTCTCTCTCTCTCTCTCTCTCTCTCTCTCTCTGTCTTTGCTTCTCTGTCAGTCCTTCTGGTTTCTATCTGCATATATGATGTTTGGTATCTGCATGTTGTGCTGCTCGTCTCTCTCTATCTTCTCTCTCTCTCTACTCTCTCTCTCTTCTACTCTATATCTACCGACCGTCTCGCTCTATCTCTTCTCTTCTCTATCTCTCTCACTATCCTCTCTATCCACCCTCTCTCTCTCTCTGTCTTCCTTCTGTCATGCAATATCTGCATGTATGAATGTCTGTGCTTGCCTGCCTGCCTGTCTGTTATTTTGTTCTGTCTGTCTGTCTGTCTGCCTGTCTGTATGTCCACATCGTCTGTCTGTCTGTCTCTCTCTCACCCTCCCTATCTCTCTATCTACTGCTCTCTATCTCTCTCTCTCTCTCTCTCTCTCTCTTCTGTGTCTCCGTATTTCGGGTTACCATGTTTGTCTGGCGTCTTTCATTCTGTCCGTCTGTCTATCTGAACAATCTGGTTTGAAGCCTGTACTGTGGCCTGTCTGTATGTCGTCTGCCTGTCTGTCTGTACTTTTTCCATTCCACTCGTCTCTTTATTCCTCTCTTCTCTCTCTCTCTCTCTCTCTCTCTCTCTCTCTCTCTCCTCTCTCTCTCTCTCTCTCTCTACTGACTCCGGACGTCGTTGTGTGCTCACGCATATTGAGTAGCTCCACAAATCGGATCACACTTTTCCCTAGACAAGACCGTGTTGTTGAGTGCCTGAAAAGTGTCAGTATTTCGGGCAACTGATGTTTTAAGAGTTTTTCAGTGTACTGGACCGAAAGTGGAGTTATGAACGATTTTGTTTGTTTGTTTTGGTGCTGGTTTTCTTGTAAGCAAAAGATCACACAGTTCATGCGGTGCCGTCTGCTTATGTTAATGTGTACTCGTTTGTCTTTCTTGTGTGTGTGTGTGCGTGTGTGGGTGTGTGTGTGTGTGGTGTGGTGTGTGTGTGTGTGTGTTGTGTGTGTGGTGTGTGTGTGCGTGCGTGCGTGCGCACGCGTGTGTGTATAGGTGTGTGTGCGTGCTGTGCGTACGTGTGTGTGTGTGTGTGTGTGTGTGTGTGTGTGTGTGTGTGTGTGTACATTGAATTTAACAACTGAAACCTTTCGTTTTATTTCATATCTTCATTTTTTAAGAGTTCCTTGATTTTCTTTAAAAAGTTTGTATTGGTAAGAGGTCTACCTAGTAGTTTTCTATTAGAAAGCAACCCTCTTCGTTATATAGTGTTACATATTCTCACGTAAGCGCGGTTTTAATGCAGATATTAAAATAACTGCGGTAGGATTTTAGTTGGTCGTTACATATTTACACCTACAAAGAGATACACATAGACAGAAGTCGCACGCGCGTCCACACATGGAGAGGAGAGAGAGAGAGAGAGAGAGAGAGAGAGAGAGAGAGAGAGAGAGAGGAGAGAGAGAGAGAGAGAGAGAGAGAGAGATGGAAGGAGCCGAGAGTACAAAACCCGCCAGCTGTGAGCGTACATGAAAGTTGAGTTTTGTTGCTGTATTGATACCGTCTGTATTGACTCAGCAGAAACACAGACGAACAAAGAAAAAAGAAAAAGTGGGTGGAAGTTAAGGGGGAAGGGAGGGCGGGGCTGGGAGCGAGAGTGTTGATCTCTCTCTCTCTCTCTCTCTCTCTCTCTCTCTCTCTCTCTCTCTCTCTCTCTCTCTCTCTCTGTGAAGTTCAATCTCAGAACTTACCATCAATATCTGCATGCATTTAGGCTTCGCTTCTTGTTGTCATCCAGTAACTTATAGTCATGTTAGATCTAGTCGCAAAGTGAGGCGCAGGTGGAAATATGAACAAATTTTGAATGAAATTAATAGCGAACCGCCAAGAAAACGTAGACAAACGAATCACAAAACACGACGCTTTTCGACCTCTTACGTCTTCTTCAGCAAGAAGATACAAAACACTCAAGACAACGAAAATGAACGCGCAGTCACTGTCTTAAAAGCACTGACGTCAATCAGGTAGGATGGATGGACGTCATAGAGTGCTTTTAAGCCGTGGACATCCGACTCTAAGGTGGGTTTCAGATTCGCAACTACACGTCAGCTCTCCAGCTGATTCCAATGATCCCAAGCCTGTCTGGGCTCAGTTCTTGCATGGGTGAACATTTCCATTGCTTCCTCTACCTGTCATAGGATAGTACTTCACTGCGAATGCTAATCGTCGTCGTCGTCATCGTCATCATCATGATCATGATCATCATGATCATGATCATGATCATCATCATCCTCATCCTCATCATCATCACCTTCTCTTCTTCTTCTTTTTCTTCTTCTTCTTCTTCTTCTTCTCTTCTTCTTCTTCTTCATAGATATAGATAGATAGGTTGATAATAAAAAGACAGACAAACAGATAGATAGATAGATAGACAGAGAGACAGACAGATAGATAAACAGACAGACAGACGGACAGACAGGCAGGCACATAGACAGATAGATAGATAGATAGATAGATAGATAGATAGATAGATAGATAGATAGATAGATAGATAGACGAATAAATCAATGAATAAGATAGATAAATAAATAAAGAAATAGATAAATAGATAAACACGATTAATAAAAGACCAGTAGCACTGCACACCTATCAGTGTTCCTCTCTGAACTTTAATCTCTGGGATAACTTTTGATTGTTATCCGATTTAAAATTTACTTAAGAGATGTAAAAAAAAAAAAAAAA
>JADBJO010003715.1:100000-105000 GCA_016801955.1 Conus betulinus
ATAAAAGAGTGAAAGAGTCAATAAACAGATAATCCCATCATCTCATCCCGTGACCAAGGAAAAAAAAAACGATGGAAAAAAAAACCATGGAAGCTGAAACGTAACTAAAAAAGAAAAAAAAAAGTATCTTGCAGACGATTGTTGAGAAAAAAAAAAAGAAAAAAATGCATGCGCACGCACGCACGATTGCACGCGCGTACGCACGCGCGCATGACAAGCGCGCGCGCGCACACACACACACACACACACACACACACACACACACACACACACACACACACCACACGCACGCACGCACGCACGCACGCACGCACGCATCACGCACACACACACACACACACACACACACACACACACACACACACACACACACACACACACGCACTGGTAGTAGTAGTAGCAACCCACCAGCTGACGGCGTAAAAATAAACCCCCCCCCCCCCCAAGGACTTCCCTGAGAAGCTGGCAGAGCAGGGAACTAGGTCGGGTCAGAAGATAACGGGGTGGATCATGTGGGTAGGCCGTGACGTCAGCGTGCTTAGTGGCGCGCGACGGCTCAAGTGAGATTGTCTGGAACATAGGGGGCTGGAGGAGGGGTAAGGGTGGGGAGGGGGTTGTGGGGTCGGAGACCTGAACTCTGGAGGGAGGAAGGACTCGGGCCAGGCGGCAGGCAGTTCCAGACACCTTGGTACCAGACATAACGCATCGATTTGCCCCGGTTCCAGACTGATCTGGCAATCTGCAGGAGCTGTATGGATCGGTTTGATCGGTCGTGTGTGTGTGTGTGTGTGTGTGTGTGTGTGTGTGTGTGTGTGTGTGTGTGTGTGAGCCACACGTTCCTTCGTTCCTGTGTGGTCTGTATGTAATTCGACCTTGAGCGATTACTGTACGGACGGGGAAAGAGATGGGGGAGGGGGGTGGGAGACAGCGAGTAGCGAGTACCGAGGAGGTGGAGATGGGGGTGTTCAGTTTTGTTCGACGATGCCCCTTTAGGATTTTTTTCTTTTGAATACTCTGTAGCTTGTTGTCGAGTTCCAGGCTTAAAGGTTAGGTTAGCTTATTTAATTCAAGTTTAAAATCTAGAGTTATCAAAGGTGACCATCTTCAGATCGGGAGTTAGACCCCTTAGGTGAATTGGAACTTGCTTCTGACAGCGTTCTCAATGCGGCACCGCGTGGCCATCTCTGCAGTATAGCTTGGCTGACTGTCCGCTGTGTCTTCCATCTTCCAACAAAACCTGTGATGGGGCCAGGGGAAAGAGCCTGGATGGGGGACGGGTCACCTATCAGTTATCCGGGAGTCCTGAAGACCGTTGGGGCGCCACAGGAGACTTTGCGCCAGCTTCTTCCACTCCTCCCGGTTCTCAGACGCCCTTAGGCAGTTGCTGAGTGTGAAGCCAGTCCATGCACTGATGTTGTCCTCCCATTCTTTCTCTGTCTTCCTCTCCTTCTGCCTCCTCGAACTGTTCCTTGTAGAATGGGTTTGGGCTAGCCCTGTTGATCTTGAGACATGACCATACCATCTGATTTTCCTTCTTTTCACTGTGGACAACAGGTCTTCGTGTGGTCCTATGGTTTTCCTTACTCTGGTCTGGACCTCCAAGTTGGTAATGTGGTCTCTGTATGAGATGGCAAGGATCTTGCGCAAGCATCTCATCTCTAATGCCTGAATTCTTCTTCCAAGTTCAACTGTCAGAGACCACGTCTCACAGGCATAGAGAAAATATGGCAATGACCAGGAACCGATTGTGAATAAAAGAAAATTATTTATATAAGGCTCTGCCGAAAAAAACAGACAAACGAATCACAAGACAAAGTATTTTTTTGTCTTGTGATTTGTTTGTCTACGTTTTTTCGGCGGAGCCTTATAAATAATTTCAAAAATGTCTAGATTCCCGCCTGCAGTAGATCTAACTGATTGTGATGTTTCTGCCATTCCAGATGGGTCTTAGTCTGGCTAGCACTGCTGTCTTTGCGGAACTCTGGAGAGCACTGCAGGTTTTGATCCCTGAAGGGCACACTAGTTGACGGCATGGACCACTGAAGGGCACACCAGGTGAGGGCATGGACCACTGAAGGGCACACCAGGTGAGGGCATGGACCACTGAAGGGCACACAGGTGAGGGCAGGGGCATGGGACCACTGAAGGGCACACCAGGTGACAGCATGGACCCTGAAGGGCACACCAGGTGAGGGCATGGACCCACTGAAGGGCACACCAGGTGAGGGCATGGACCACTGAAGGGCACACCAGGTGACAGCATGGACCACTGAAGGGCACACCAGGTGAGGGCATGGACCACTGAAGGGCACACCAGGTGAGGGCATGGACCACTGAAGGGCACACCAGGTGACAGCATGGACCACTGAAGGGGCACACCAGGTGAGGGGGCATGGACCACTGAAGGGCACACCAGGTGAGGGCATGGACCACTGAAGGGCACACCAAGGTGACAGCATGGACCACTGAAGGGCACACCAGGTGAGGGCATGGACCACTGAAGGGCACACCAGGTGAGGGCATGGACCACTGAAGGGCACACCAGGTGACAGCATGGACCACTGAAGGGCACACCAGGTGAGGGCATGGACCACTGAAGGGCACACCAGGAAACGGCATGGACCACTGAAGGCACACTAGGTGACAGCATGGACACTGAAGGGCACACCAGGTGAGGGCATGGACCACTGAAGGGCACACCAGGTGAGGGCATGGACCACTGAAGGGCACACCAGGTGACGGCATGGACACACTGAAGGGCACACCAGGTGACGGCATACACCACTGAAGGGCACACCAGGTGACGGGCATACACCACTGAAGGGCACACCAGGTGAGGGCATACACCACTGAAGGGCACACCAGTGAGGGCATGGACCACTGAAGGGCACACCAGGTGAGGGCATGGACCACTGAAGGGCACACCAGGTGACGGCATGGACCACTGAAGGGCACACCAGGTGAGGGCATGGACCACTGAAGGGCACACCAGGTGAGGGCATGGACCACTGAAGGGCACACCAGGTGACGGCATACACCACTGAAGGGCACACCAGGTGACGGCATACACCACTGAAGGGCACACCAGTGAGGGCATGGACCACTGAAGGGCACACCAGGTGAGGGCATGGACCACTGAAGGGCACACCAGGTGAGGGCATGGACCACTGAAGGGCACACCAGGTGACGGCATACACCACTGAAGGGCACACCAGGTGAGGGCATGGACCACTGAAGGGCACACCAGGTGAGGGCATGGACCACTGAAGGGCACACCAGGTGACAGCATGGACCACTGAAGGGCACACCAGGTGACGGCATACACCACTGAAGGGCACACCAGGTGAGGGCATGGACCACTGAAGGGCACACCAGGTGACGGCATACACCACTGAAGGGCACACCAGGTGAGGGCATGGACCACTGAAGGCACACCAGGTGAGGGCATGGACCACTGAAGGGCACACCAGGTGAGGGCATGGACCACTGAAGGGCACACCAGGTGAGGGCATGGACCACTGAAGGGCACACCAGGTGACGGCATACACCACTGAAGGGCACACCAGGAAACGGCATGGACCACTGAAGGGCACACCAGGTGAGGGCATGGACCACTGAAGGGCACACCAGGAAACGGCATGGACCACTGAAGGGCACACCAGGTGAGGGCATGGACCACTGAAGGGCACACCAGGTGACGGCATACACCACTGAAGGGCACACCAGGTGAGGGCATGGACCACTGAAGGGCACACCAGGTGAGGGCATACACCACTGAAGGGCACACCAGGAAACGGCATGGACCACTGAAGGGGCACCAGGTGTGGGCATGGACCACTGAAGGGCACACCAGGTGAGGGCATGGACCACTGAAGGGCACACCAGGTGAGGGCATGGACCACTGAAGGGCACACCAGGTGAGGGCATGGGCCCACTGAAGGGCACACCAGGTGGCGGCATGGACCACTGAAGGGCATACCAGGTGGCGGCATGGACCACTGAAGGGCACACCAGGTGAGGGCCATGGACCACTGAAGGGCACACCAGGTGACAGCATGGACCACTGAAGGGCACACCAGGTGAGGGCATGGACCACTGAAGGGCACTGAAGGGCACACCAGTTGACGGCATGGACCACTGAAGGGCACACCAGGTGAGGGCATGGACCACTGAAGGGCACACCAGGAAACGGCATGGACCACTGAAGGGCACACCAGGAAACGGCATGGACCACTGAAGGGCACACCAGGTGACAGCATGGACCACTGAAGGGCACACCAGGTGAGGGCATGGACCACTGAAGGGCACACCAGGTGAGGGCATGGACCACTGAAGGGCACACCAGGAAACGGCATGGACTACTGAAGGGCACACTAGGTGAGGGCATGGACCCACTGAAGGGCACACAGGGTGAGGGCATGGACCACTGAAGGGCACACCAGGTGACAGCATGGACCACTGAAGGGCACACCAGGTGGCGGTATGGACCACTGAGGGCACACCAGGTGAGGGCATGGACCACTGAAGGGCACACCAGGTGAGGGCATGGACCACTGAAGGGCACACCGGGTGAGGGCATGGACCACTGAAGGGAACACCAGGTGACAGCATGGACCACTGAAGGGCACACCAGGAAACGGCATGGACTACTGAAGGGCACACTAGGTGAGGCATGGACCATTGAAGGGCACACCAGGTGAGGGCATGGACCACTGAAGGGCACACCAGGTGAGGGCATGGACCACTGAAGGGCACACTAGGTGAGGGCATGGACCACTGAAGGGCACACCAGGTGAGGGCATGGACCACTGAAGGGCACACCAGGTGACAGCATGGACCACTGAAGGGCACACCAGGTGAGGGCATGGACCACTGAAGGGCACACCAGTTGACGGCATGGACCACTGAAGGGCACACTAGGTGGCGGTATGGACCACTGAAGGGCACACCAGGTGACAGCATGGACCACTGAAGGGCACACCAGGTGAGGGCATGGACCA
>JADBJO010003715.1:117500-120000 GCA_016801955.1 Conus betulinus
AACGAATGATGAAGGTCATGGAATAAATATTATTATTTTTTTTAGCATACCGCTCTCTGGATCCTCCTCCCCCCCCCCCCCCCCCCCCCCCCCCCCCCCCCCCCCCGAAAAAAAACTAATTAGATAAACAGATAAAGGAAAGAAAAGATAAAGAAATACATGGTATGTATATACAAACATTTTAATGCACGTACATAGAACGGTTATGCACGAAGTGAGACAGACATGATTTAGACAGGCAGACATAGGGATTGGCCTATTGCGAGTGGGGGAGGGATAGGGTGGAGGTGGTGATGGAGAAAGATAGATGGGGGATGGGGGGGGGGGGGGGGGGGGGGGGGGGGGGAAGGAGAAAGATCACAGGAAGATTAGACAGCGGAGCACGTGTTAAAGAAGAATGAGGAGAATGACGACAGAACACACAGAGAGAGAGAGAGAGAGAGAGAGAGAGAGAGAGAGAGAGAGAGAGAGAGAGAGATGAGGAATATATGACACTGACGACGATGACACAACAAAACAATAATAACAACAGTAGCCGCCATCATGGTGCACTAGTCAGAGTATCCGTTTGCGGGCTAGGAGATCGTGGGATCGAATCCCTATAGAGGCGTTCATTTCCGGGACATTTTGGCCCCGGATGGGTCCCCACCTAGAAACTGAGTGCCAAGGACTCAACTGAGAAGACTGGGATCGCAGTCGAGTTTCATCACTTCAACGGGCGTGTCTTGGAATTTGTTGCTCGCCTTCCAAGACGGACACCGCAGGTGACTGAATCTCCTGTACCCTGTGGAAACCGGGAAATGTTATGACAGGAAGCGTGGGATATAGCAGTGCAGCATCTGAGCAGAATGCAACTCCGTCACAACATCTAGGTCATCCCCATACGTGATCAGCCTTTAAAAAAAAAAAAAAAAAAAAAGGGGGGGGGGGGGGGGGGGAGAGAGAAAGAGCGATTCTTCGTGACTTGCTCTCATGGCTACCTCAGGTCCACGAGTTTCTCTTCATGTCCCTTCATGTCCCCACTGACCCTTCATGTCCCTGTCACTGACCCTTCATGTCCCTGCCACTGACCCTTCATGTCCCTGTCACTGACCCTTCATGTCCCTGTCACTGACCCTTCATGTCCCTGCCACTGACCCTTCATGTCCCTCCACTGACCCTTCACTGACCACTTCATGTCCCTGCCACTGACCACTGACCCTTCATGTCCCTGCCACTGACCCTTCATGTCCCTGCCACTGACCCTTCATGTCCCTGCCACTGACCCTTCATGTCCCTGTCACTGACCCTTCATGTCCCTGTCACTGACCCTTCATGTCCCCTGCCACTGACCCTTCATGTCCCTGTCACTGACCCCTCATGTCCTGCCACTGACCCTTCATGTCCCTGCCACTGACCCGTCATGTCCCTGTCACTGACCCTTCATGTCCCTGCCACTGACCCTTCATGTCCCTGCCACTGACCCTTCATGTCCTGTCACTGACCCTTCATGTCCCTGCCCTGTCCCTGCCACTGACCCTTCATGTCCCTGTCACTGACCCGTCATGTCCCTGTCACTGACCCTTCATGTCCCTGTCACTGACCCTTCATGTCCCTGTCACTGACCCTTCATGTCCCTGACCCACTGACCCTTCATGTCCTGTCACTGACCCTGTCATGTCCCCTGCCACTGACCCTTCATGTCCCTGCCACTGACCCATGTCATGTCACTGTCATGTGTCCCTGACCCTTCATGTCCCTGCCACTGACCCTTCATGTCCCTGCCATGACCCCTTCTGACCCATGTCCCTGCCACTGACCCTTCATGTCCCTGCCACTGACCCTTCATGTCCCCTGCCACTGACCCATGTCATGTCCCTGCCACTGACCCTTCATGTCCCTGCCACTGACCCTTCATGTCCCGTCATGTCCCTGCCACTGACCCTTCATGTCCCTGCCACTGACCCTTCATGTCCCTGCCACTGACCCTTCATGTCCCTGTCACTGACCCTGTCACTGACCCTTCATGCCCATGCCATTGTCGATGAGCTGGTGAAGATGTCGGCCAAAAGCATGGGGAATGTTTGAGTGGACGTGATGGCATCCTCCTGAGCACTTCAGGACGAATCATTTATTGCCCGTTAGTGGGGGGGAGGTGGTGTCCTTGGTACGCTGGATCAGAACAGGTTCTGTTGAACACGGCCAAGTCACTCACCCGCAGTGCAGTGTCTTCTCTGGTGGGTAACCTCACACTCATTGCTGTCTGAAGACTGTCAGCGCTGAAGCTGCGTCTGCGCGCATATGAGTTTGTTTGTGCTGGAAGAATCTCTCTCTCTCTCTCTCTCTCTCTCTCTCTCTCTCTGTCTGTCTGTCTGTCTGTCTGTCTGTCTGTCTCTCTCTCTCTCTCTCTCCTCTCTCTCTCTCTCTTCTCTGTGTGTGTGTGTGTGTGTGTGTGTGTGTGTGTGTGTGTGTGTGTGTGTGTGTGTGTGTGTGTGTGTGTGTGTGTAAGTGTGTGTGTGTG
>JADBJO010003715.1:122500-127500 GCA_016801955.1 Conus betulinus
CTCTGTCCTCTCACTCTCTCTCACACACACACACACACACACACACACACACACACACACACACATACATACTAGAAATGTTCATCAAGTGTCGTTGCTTCTTGTACTGCAAAATGAAAAGAGAATTGTAACTTGCTCTGGTGCCATCTTCATTTTCAAAGCACTAAAACGAAGATGAGAACTGCTGTCAGTTAACACACAAACGTCAGAGTCATTCCAGGAAGATTTTGTTCTGCAAATATTTTCTTTCATGATTTTCAATATATGTGCCGAGCGCGTGCGTGTTCTACTGTTGTCCTTGATCTCATTGCAGACAGGTCGGTGCCCTTTGCAATTGAACTGTTTGAGTTGAGTTGAGTTGAGTCTTCTCTCCGGATGGCGCCACCACGTCCGCACAGCGAGCGACAGTCTCCTTGACCTTGCCGATTCCAGCCACCTCGGCATGGCTCAGTGTTAGCAGAACAAAGAAGAACAAAGACGAACAAAGGTGAAACAAAGGAGGGCATACTGAAGAAGGTGTTGAGGAATAACATCAGGGAGTGAAGAGACTTGAGGCAAATTTCGTTTGCCGCGAGAATTTCCGAGTGGTTTGCCAGCGTTTGGCGCGAGGAAAGCGAGAGACGAAAGTGAGGGGGAGGGGGGCTGGGAGGGGGAGGGGACGAATATGGCCACTTCTTTGTGCTCTTCTTGCTGTTCAAGGGACAGGATTTTGACAGTTTAGTGCAGCACTCACGGGTCATCACTGCTTTTCCTACGCCAGTCAGAGGATGCTACAACTGTCGGCCTTTTCCTTATGCATGCGAGGGAGAGCCCCAAGACATCGCTTGCGATCTTACATGTGGTTTATTCCTCGCTGTGAAACGCTGCCACGCGCCTGACTCGCAAAAATGCTAAGCTTGTAGCCTCCTAGGAGACGCCTGTGTGTCCTTCGCCAGTGTTGAGCGGGCCACATTAAAGCACAAGATAATGCTGTTGGCAGGATGTGTTCAGTGACGACGACTCAACAGCTTGTAACCCAGAGTTACGAGGTGGGCAAGGGAAGTTAACCCTCAGACAACATGCTCAGGTGGGGAAGCGGGAAAGAGCGTGGATCCGCGATTCCATTCTTGCGTGCGTTTGTTGTGATTTCTTCATTCACGCACGCATGTGTCCTCACCACCTCCGTCCTCCTGTCCCCCCCCCCCCCCCCCCCCCCCCCCTCCCCCCCCCCACCCTACCCACACATGTTCCTCACTTCCGCCTCACCCCCCCCCCCCCCTCCCGACTCCTTACCCTCCGCCTCTTCATTTTGAGTTCTTGTCTAAGTACTAGCAGTACTGGAGAAAAAACCGCAAGGCCATTCGCCTCGTATAGGAGCCCATGGCAGCAAGAAAGGTGTGCTGCGCGCAGAAAAAAAACAAAAAAGCAGACAAACAGGAATGTTGTAAGAAAAGGTTACTTTGACATGCGAGCAAGTGTCTACATGATCTGAATTTGCTGCACTGACACCGACACAGACAATGGTTTTTTTAACGCGCAAAGCCTCCGATCCATACCACAAACACAAGAAATACGTGTAAATAGAATACAACAAACAGCAGCAGCAGCAACAGCAGCAACAACAACAACAACAACAACAATAATAATAGTAGCAATAATGATGATGATGATGATGATGATGATGATGATAACAATATTTATGATAATACTGATAATTATAATAGTAATGATGATGATAATGATGATGATGATAATGATAAAATGGTGATAATAATAATAATAATGATAAGAATAGTAATAAAATAGCAACAATAATAATAGTATGATAATGATAATAATAATAATGGTAAGAAGAAGAACAACAATAATGATATAATAATGATAATGATGATGATGATAATAATGATAATAATAACAATAATGAATTAACAAATTGATGCTGATGGTGATGGTGGTGGTGGTGGTGGTGGTGACGGTGGATAAATATACAAATGAATGAATTGATTAATAAACAAATAAAATACAAAGATAAGTGAACAAATAGATAAATAAATGATTGCAGCAAACGTCCTGCTCTTGATTCCCGAGCGAAGATGGAAAACACCTCAAATGAAGGAGAACAAATAATGCAGACAGACAGCGTCAGCAATACATAGGAGTGACCCATGGGTACAGAGAAAGCTATTGGAAAGATATATTCCTGCGAAACCAGAAAGTCCTCTTGGGAGAGCGCAGAACTGCGCCAAGGAAATCCGATACTGCATCTAACCTTTGATCAGTTCTTCAGTAACACGGAGAAACGAAAACAAATGAATAAATGATATCGGATGTGTTCGCGTTTACACAACAGATTGTTTTTAAAGGTTCAAGTTTTCGCGGCGTATTGGCCGCACGAGCAGTGACCGGTCAGAAGTTCACAGTGTCTTGGGCTTGGCATGAAGGAAAGCGGTGCCTATCCCCCTCCATCCGCCGCCTTTAACATTCCCTGACCTGAATCAGGTACCCACTTACTATTGGGTGGACAAAAAAAGGATTTCAAGAAAAAAAAAACTTAAAAAAAAAAAAAAAAAAAAAAAAAAAAAAAAAACCGATTGTACGTGTGGCTCGAACTCAGCACCCTCATCTCGGCAAGCAAACATTTTAACGATTTGTCTGTGCTCTCTAAACATTTTGACTACACCTGAACCATTTGGCTACTCTCTAACCACTTGAGTACGGGCCCCTGTGTATTGTAAGAGAGTCAAAAAGAAAAGGTCGGTAGATGGAGGCCGTGTGTGTGTGTGTGTGTGTGTGTGTGTGTGTGTGGAGGGGGAGGATGGCGTAAGCTCTTTATTGTTGGTGATAAACTCCGTACAGATCCATCCCATTTTGTTTATAGACCACGGGGCAACGTTTATGCTCGCTATCAGAGGGAGGAGTGTCTTCAAAGTCCCCTTTGACATCAGATAAAAATGCCTGAATCGAAGGTCATACGTCTCGGCTGTATAGAACTAAGATCAAAGCCACGTAACTGTCAGAATAATAACCTGAACCTTTGAAGTTCACAGCGACATTACGACAGAACATCAAAGGCTGTCTTCTACTGATCCATGGATGGGTGTCCTGGTATTGTAGGAGGAATCTAACTAGAAAGACAATTATACGCCAGTGCTTTCTTCGGTCAGCCTGGAATGCTTCGTCACAGTCCAGCAAGCAGGCCCGTGACGTAGACATTCCATGCTGAATTTATGACGATGGAGGGTACACACACGCACAAAGGAATGACGTCAAGATACGGTCACGTGACGGGATGGAAAGGGGTGTAGCAGCGGCTTTGACTGGTGAAATCGCTTTTCTGTGAAGATTTAAGGCGTTAGGTCGCAGTTCAACTTGGTGCCCTTCTGTTACGGTATTCGGCTAACGGCATGTATAATACGGTTTCACGCTTGTAACGACATAAACGTCGGAGAAAGAAGAGAGTTGGAGGTGATGTTCTGACAATCGATTCTTGGATTTTAGCTCATATTCACAAATGATCTTGTCTTACACCTGTTGTTCGAGAAGTTTGAAAATTCAGGTTGAATTTCAGCTCAGGCTCTATGTATGGCTTCCAGTGTGAAACTGCCTAAACACGATTTGGTTTTCTTCCCATTTTTTCGTGAGTGTGTGTGTATGTGTGGAAAAAAAAAAAAAAAACATTCTCTTTAAAACAGATTGCTGCGAATAACAAGCTGGGAAAAAAATGAATAAGTAGAAGTCACTAAGCATAAGAGAGGGATAGGGATAGGAGTGTGTGTGTGTGTGTGTGTGTGTGTGTGTTGTTGTTGTTGTTGTTGTTGTTGTTGTTGTTGTTGTTGTTGTTGTTTTTTTGTTGTTGTTGTTGTTGAATATGTGGCACAGGTGCACTTGCGTGGGGTGTATAGACATTCTCATAAAATGTAAACTGACATTTGATGTTGCCGATATTCTTACGGTTATCTTGTCCATTTTCTTACGCTTTGTGTCTATTCGATCATGCTTTGAGTGTGCTTTCCGAACTGTAAGTGTACTCTTGTGCATAATCATAACCCGTAGCATTTTTGCTGCGTTCTTGTTCTCTGACAATAAGAAATGTTTACACTGGAGTAAAGGACTTAAGCTGCCAGTAGTCAGCGTCATTTTCCCAGTCTTATTTTTGTGTTTGTTTGTTTTAAATTAATGCTTGTGTTCATTTGATTAATGTTTATTTCTGTGCCATCCCTCCTAAGCTGTCTCCGGCGTTCCTCTCACGTTGTTTGTCCAGGCTCTTCTGCACAGAGCCACACTCACATTCCTCCCAGCCGCTGTACCGATAGTCCATAGAGAGCAGTCTGTACGCCAACCTTCCAGAGCAGATTCTGCACCACGGCCGAGTCACTGTGACGGTGTTCCGAGGTGCTTGTTTTGAATGAATGCACACAGGATATTGCTTATCAAGCCCTGTCTCGTAACTCCCACCCGTTTACTTACCAAAATCATTGCTTAGTCAGTCGCAGGGGAAGCATGAGTGAGTGCCATCTTTCGGAGAAGGGCACAGCGCCCATTCAGCGACAGTCCCCATGAAAAAAACCGACGATTTTGACAAGAAGCCACCACAGGAATGTATGTGGAGGGGAAATCGTAACTGAGACCGGGACTGGAGAGACTGGCACTGGGATAAGGCATGAAGTGCCACGGTGTTTGACGCTTTTTCCGCTTTTGACTGACGACTATTCACGTTGAAGACGATGTAGCTGAAGCTGCATTCTAACCAGAAACTACATGGCAGGGATTTCCTTGACGCTTCTTTTCCTAATGTGTCCTGGAGTCAACCAGACCCGAGAGGTACAGACACCTGCAGTGTTAGTCAGCAACATTGAGCAGCAGTGTCAAAGAAGCTTCCATGAAACGGCTGAACCTCCACTGTGTGGTTCAGGATGTCCAGTTTAGGCCTTATTAAGCACACTCCCAGCTCTGCGAACGACCCGGCCTGGGCGGATTGGAACTCACCATCTCCCAGCCCGCGGGTCTGACATTTGCCACCG
>JADBJO010003715.1:132500-150000 GCA_016801955.1 Conus betulinus
TTACTTCCCGGATAGGTTGATTTTATATATGTCATTAATACTGCAAATGTATTCGATATCTTTCTACTTTCCTGATAGGTCGATTTTTATATATCAATAATACTACATGTGAATGGGAGATTTTTTTTTTTTTTTTTTTTTTTTTTTTTTTTTTTTTTTTTTTACTTTTGGATAGGTCGCTTTTATTTTGTGTCGATTACGGAAAAGGTAGTGACTTGTATCGAAAATTGATATGGAATCGTGTTGTGTCGTTGTCTATTGCATAACTGTAAAGTCATAGTATGTCTCTGTGTGAAACTTTTAACCCTGGGTTGAGCATCTCAATTCGGTGTCACCTATTTTTTTGCTGTCTCTTTATCTGTTCACACTGTGTGTGTGTGTGTGTGTGTGTGTGTGTGTGTGTGTGTGTGTGTGTGTGTGTGTGTGTGTGTGTTGTGTGTGTGTGTGTGTGTGTGTGTGTGTGTGTGTGTGTGTGTGTGTGTGTGTGTGTGTCTTCAATTTAACGTCTTTACACTAAAAGTGATATTAGACGAACTGGTATGGTGGTTCTTAAAAATCTGTCAGTGTGTGTGTGTGTGTGTGTGTGTGTGTGTGTGTGTGTGTGTGTGTGTGTGTGTGTGTGTGTGTTCGTTCTTAAACTTAACGTCTTTTCACTGAAAGTGATACTAGACGAAGTGGTATGGTAGTATTTATAAATCTGTGTGTGTGGGGGTGGATGGGTGGGGAGGGGTGGGGGGAGTGCGCGCGTGCGTGCGTGCGTGCGTGTGTGTGTGCGTCCATGTGTGTGTGTGTGTGTGTGTGTGTGTGTGTGTGTGTGTGTGTGTGTGTGTGTGTGTGTGTTTGTGTGCCCGCGTGCGTGTTTATGCACGTAAGCCGGTGTGGGGGTAGATTTGTATGCATACGGCCTCTAAAATGCAAACTTTGTGTAGCAAAGACAAGAAAACTGCACAACTGTGGGGAAAAAATCATAAAAATGATCTCACTGGGCATACCATAAGAACTTGAACAAATTCTAATAAGTCAGACACATTTTGGAAAATGCAGCGTGAACGTTTCTGTCCATAATTCGAGAGTGTATAATTAAAGTAAGGGCAGTGCTAAATGGGGTGGAAAAACTTCCAACTGCTCCACAAAGCCACTTCAAATCGTTATGAAATTTTGCTCGCAAAGCATTAAACTTAACTCTATAAAATTAGGTGTGTGTGTGTGTGTGTGTGTGTGTGTGTGTGTGTGTGTGTGTGTGTGTGTGTGTGTGTGTGTGTGTGTGAATGTGTGCTTGCTTGTTTGTCTGTATGAATGTGTGCGTCTGTGTGTGTGTGAGAGAGAGCGTGCACGCGCGCGCGTGCGCGTGTGTGTGTATGTGTGTGTGTGTGTGTGTGTGTGTGTGTGTGTGTGTGTGTGTGTGTGTGTGTGTGTGTGTGTGTGTGACAATATGTAATGTTTATAACGTATTTTCCTTCTGAAACTTGCAGTCTGATATAGAACAGATTCTCAAGCCTGCCACGGAAGTATGAGAAAGAAAAGAATTGTGTGTGTGGTTTGTTTGTTTGTTGTTTGATTTGTTTGGTTCAAAGATTGTCTCACATTTCTCGGGCTCATCAGCTATCAGCGTCAACTGAGAAAAAACGTGCTTTTTGGGAGGGGGTGGTAGGAGGATAGGGGTGGCAGGGAGATGGTGGAGACAAAAGAAAAACCCGTAGTGGGTACAGACACATTTCCTATGTCGTGTTACATTATGAAAGGAGGCCTAAGATACTACCTTATCACGCTGTGTCAGACTCACATTGGACAGTTTCTCCTCCCCCCACTCGCATTCACCCGCATCCCGACCCCTCTTCCCCCATCCCCACCCTCTTCCCTCCCCTCTCTCAAACAAAGCATCCTTGTTATCGTCCCAATCCTATCAACCAAAAACAGAAAAAGAGAGAGAGAAAGAAAGAAAGAAAGAAAAGAAGAAAAAGAAGGGAAGAAAAAGTGTTTCAGATTATATGGCCATGTGGGGCCTCTTCGTGCCCTACTCTCATGGTGACCTCAGAAGTCCTCTCCCCAGTCTCGTCTGTTGTTGTCAGTTCGAATTAGAGTCTTCGCCGTTTGGCAGATTAGGGAAGGGAGATGGGTGTGGGGACAGAGGTGCGGGGGGAGGGAGGGGGGGTAGAGGGTAGGGAGTGAGGTGGAGGGACGGGAAGTGGGAGCTTGACAGTCCCCCCCCCCCCCCCCCCCCGCCCCCCCCCCCCCCCCCCCCCCCCCTCCCCAATCAAGAGGACGCTCGTTTCCGGCTCTGGATGAAGCCAATTAAATTATCGTCGTCAATAGCAGGCTGCCCTGTGAGTCCAAGCGAACGTTATTGAGCTTGGAAAGAGTGACTCGACAGCAGCGGGGCTGGCTCACTTGTGGAGGGTGGCATCATAGCGGCCTACATTGACAGCTCATTTTGTCTCATATGAGCTGAAACGGCAGTGGAGCCTGGATGCAGCTGTGTATCTGGGCGATCAGCAATACGATACGAAAGTAACGCAGTTGAGAGGGTATGAAAATTAGGTAGCACCAAGATGAGATTTTTTTTTTTTTTAATGAACTGATGTTGTCAGCATTTTTCACAGAGAAAATGAGAGAGAGAGAGAGAGAGAGAGAGAGAGAGAGAGAGAGAGAGAGAGAGAGAGAGAGAGAGAGAGAGAGAAGGGGGGTGGAGGAGGCAGAGAGGGAGACAGACACAGAGAGAGAGAGAGAGAGAGAGAGAGAGAGAGAGAGAGAGAGAGAGAGAGAGAGAGAGAGAGAGACGGGGAAGAAAGTGAGAGAAAGCAAGAGATGTGTTTCCATTTATCAAAAAAAAAGCGCTCTTAATGTAATTTATTCCGGAGATGCAATATATCTTAACACCAGGACATCTCCGGAGGGAGAGCTCACTCACGCCGGCTCCGCGACTAAGCAATTATTGTCGTCAGTAGGGGGCTTAGTAGGTGGTTTCCTGCATATGTTAGCTCAGAACAGGCACCACTGAACACCACCGAAGTGACTCGGCAGCAGTGCAGTGTCTCCTCCGGTGGGTTGCCTCTTGACGACTTGACATTGACTGCTCCCTGTGGATTGCCGGTGCCGGGGCTGCGGCGCGGGGCCGACCGGGCTGTGGCTATGGATGGGGTGTCGGAATGAGCGGCGTGGGTGCACTGCCTCTGAGGTGGCGCAGAAGATGGGACAGAAAAAAAACACACCAGGCCATACCACAGCTAGATTTCCTGTTTCTTTCCAGTGGAGCTTAATCAGCCTCACTATTCCTCAGCTCTATCACAGGAAACGAGATCATAGAAACCTTATCTAGGATTGTTCATCCTGTTCAGATGGGGGGGAATTTTTTTTTTTTTGCTTGGATTTTGTAAAAACTAGTAAATTCTAACGGAGCTGTGACGTTGCGGATTTTGTAAAAAAAAACAAACAAACTAGTAAGTTCTACGGAGCGTGTGTGCGTGCGTCCATGTGTGTGTGTGTGTTTGATTTGGGTGGCTTTTTGGGTAGCGAATCCGTCAAGAAAGCCAGGTCAAAGTTTTGAGCTGCGCACGGACGGGACCTTTCAATCTCCCCATCCCATCCCATCTGTCTTTCCTTTCAGTTTTCTTCCCGTTGTATGGAGAGCGACGGTGTGGAGATGCTGGTCTTTTGGACGAGCCTGTATCCTTCCTTGCTGGCCCATTCTTTGTTTTCTGCCTCATCATCATCTTTGCCACTTCAGTGGCAATGCCCCCACATCACTCATTCAAGATCCCCACCTCCCACCACCTCCCACCCCCGCCCTGTCCACAGCCCCACCCTGGTTTTGTCACACCGCAGCTCGGCACCAGCAACGCTCAGGGAGCCGTCAGTGTCAAGTGTTCATGAGGCAACCCACCGGAGGAGACACAGCGCTGCCAGCAAGTCACCACGATGGTGTTCAGTGGTGCTTGTTCTGTTCCAGTAGATGCAGGACACCACCTGCTTCGCCTCACCACTGACGACAACAACTGCTTGGTAGCGTAGCAGATGTAAGTATGCGTGACCCTCCCTAGGGCGCCACCAGGTCCGCCCAGCGACAGTCCCCGTGAATTTTTCCGACACCGGCGACCTCAAGACGAACTCACACAAGAGCACTGTACTGACAAGGAGAGGAAATCGAAACTGAGGTCGGCATGAGAGCAGGGCATGAAAGGCCACAGGATTTTGAACATTTTATATTGCCGATGAGGATGTTGAAGTTGGTGCTTTGGAGTTCCTTTCCGGTCTGAGACTGCATGACAGGACTGTGTTCTACGCTTGCTTTCATAATATATCCCAGAATCAGCCAGGCCTGAGAGAAATAGGCACCTGCGGTATTGGTCAGGCAGGAAATTTGAGCAACGTTCCTAGAGCCGCAACTCGACTGTGTAGTTCTAGTCTTCCCATATGAGTCCACAGCAAACTCCATTGTGTAGTTCTAGTCTTCCCGTATGAGTCCACAGCAAACTCCATTGTGTATTTCTAGTCTTCTCATATGAGTCCACAGCAAACTCTACTGTGTAGTTCTAGTCTTCCCATATGAGTCCACAGCAAATTCCACTGTGTAGTTCTAGTCTTTTTCCCATATGAGCCCACAGCAAACTCCACTGTGTAGTCTTAGTCTTCCCATATGAGTCCACAGCAAACTCAGCTGCAGGTAGAAACAGAAAAATCCCAGAAAGAAATGGCCCAGGTGAAATCGAACCCACAACCTCCAAGTGGGGAATCCGCGACGCTCACCACAGCTTCACAGCGGCTGACAGCTGGCCCATTTTATTTGTCTGTGGTCCTAGGCTAAAGGTTCAGAGGGGGTCCCTAGGTACACGCGCCCTCTTGTATAAAAAACAAACAAGCAAACATCAAGTCACTGAATGCATTTCACTGGGTGAGGAGTTTGGCATAATTATATCTTCTTCTTTCTTGAATTCTACGAAGTGGTCGGGGCGCTGCACTGAAGAACTATTCATCAGGTCCCCCCATCTCTGCTTTTGTGCCAAGGGGCGAGTGTCTGCGAGAGTTTTTTCCCGGTCCATTCTGCGATGCTGTTAGATGCATTTTTTTTTTCTTTGAGTCCACCTTCAAATCCCTCCTGGACGACTGTTTCAGCTAGCTGTTGGATCTGTTTACATCGTAATTGTCTTTTCTTGCGATGTCAGCAGATCTACGTATGGTTTCATGTGCTGCTTGCTGGATGGTTTGAGGCACTTGTTCATGGGTGATAACAATTTATCTGATATTAAGTGTTTTTGTGGTAACACCTTTCCTTGGCTTGGATTCTTCTTTGCAGCTCTCCTGTGAGACTGCCATGTTTCGCATGCATACAGGAAAACTGGAAGTGGGCATGTTAGGCAGTCATTTTAATCATCTTGCCATCTAGGCTGCAACTCTCCGTCTTCAGACGATCTGACTTCAAACTAGAATAATGAAAATGTAATGGGGGGGGGGGGGGGGGGGGTGGAAGCAGGAAAACAACGATGAAAGTAAATCTCAAGAGAGCTGCATGAGTTTGTTTTTGTGTATCTCATTATCAGGGAAGTTTGTTTTGCGTAGCTCGTGACCAGGGAGTTTTATATTGTGTGTCCCGTTACCAGAAAAGTTCATTTTTGTGTATCTCGTTACCTGGGAAGTTTATAATACATTTTGTATATCTCGTGACCAGAAAAGTTTTATTTTGTGTATCTCGTTACCAGGGAAGTTTATTTTCTGTATCCCGTTACAGGGAAATTTGTTTTGTGTCTCTCTTGACCAGGGAAGTTTGTTTCGTGCATCTTGTGACCAGTTTATTTTGTGTGTCTCGTTGCTAGTGTCTGTCTGTGTGCCAGAAGAAATGGCACCGTAAGGAGCATTAATTTGCAGTCACGTGCATGTGTTTGCTGCACCGCGGGGGGAAAGAGGTAATACCCTTCCTTGCCTGTTGTCTCCGCATAAATGAGATGGAACCGGCGGGCAGGTATGCTGGAGGGCTCTTAAACAGAGATCGGGTTACCCCCCCCCCCCCCCCCCTACTACCACCACTACTAAAAACTAACCAATAAACTGGGGTGCAGCAAGGGAAAGCCCTGCGCTTCACAATGATCCCTGCGCAATGCGTCCACTCTGACCTGCAACCTAAGCTGCCAAGATGGCCCCCCATTATTCTGCACATGAAAGAGAAAGGGGGGGGGGGGGGGGGGGGGGGGGAGAAGCAGCGGAGTGAGTCGAGGCGAGGGGTGGGGGTGGGAGAGTGGAGGGGGGGTGGGGAAGAGATTCGGGGTCGGAGGGAGACAGGGAGGGAACCGGAGGCGCCAGCGCTGTTGCAGCAATTAGGGTTTGATGGGGGACGAACAAGGGGAGCCTCGGAGATTTATGAGCCGGCTCTCAGGGCGGAGAAGCGCGCATGGCAGGGGGCCACCCGTATAGAGTAGGGAGGATTTTGCTGATGCAAGGAAGAAGATTGGGGGGGAGGAGAGATGGGGGGGGGGGGGGGGGGGGGGGGGGGGGTTAGGAGTTGGGAGGGTGACAGTAAAGGACGTAGGGGTGGTGGGATGGGGTGGGGTGGGGGGAGCCATGGGTGGTGGTGGTAGCCTGCTCGTGGCAGGGAGGAGGCTGGGCAGAAGATTGTTATCGCAACATCTCGCCCCGCAGTGCAGCGCCGCGCTAATTGTCTCCCTTTGTCATGCGCCCAGAAGAGAGCGCGCTGCCTATGGAGCCCGAAAGAGAAGAACAGGGAAGGAGGGAGGGAGGGACGGAGGAGCAGGGGGTGGGTGGAGAAGGAGGGTTGTGGGGGGCGGGAAGGGGGTGGGGTCTGAGGTGGGGGTGGAGCGTCGCGCTGCTGGGAATGAGATGGAGGCCGCCGCGGAAGCTGGGCGTGGAGGGACCGCCACAAGTTAATCACTGCTAACTGCCGGCCCCTTCCAGGATTGCCAGGGGTCGGGCTGTTGTGTCCGATGGCCAGTCAGTTCTGGCCATTCTCCGCCCCGGCTTGGCGTTGAGGGCTGAACAATGAGGACATGGACACTTTGATTAGGCCAGTGCTGGGAGAGGTGGGAGGGAGGGGGGTGGGGATGTTGGGGTGGGTGGGGTGTTGGTGTGGGTGTGGGTGGGGGGCTGGAGTCCTCGGGTCCAGCTCGCTGTTCTCTTGTTTGTAGATTTAATGTCTTCCAATAGAATGAAACCGGCATTCGTGATTGTGCGGTGCTGAGAGGCTTGTTGGCTTTTTTTCTTTTTTTTTTTTTTTCTTTTTCTTTCTTTTTCTTTCTTTCTTTCTTTCTTTTTTTTGCTCCATGGTTTAATCTTGTAACAGCATGGACAAGGCAAAGGCAATAAATTGTGATGCTTCGTGTTTAACGACGACGAAACCTTGGGTTACAGAAACTGTTTCTAGCGAGCGAGCGAGCGAGCGAGAGAGAGAGAGAGAGAGAGAGAGAGAGAGAGAGAGAGAGAGAGAGAGAGAGAGAGAGAGAGAGACAGACAGACAGACAGACAGACAGACAGACAGACAGACAGAGAGAGAGAGAGAGAGAGAGAGAGAGAGCATCACAGTGTGATCCCCAGCGGTCTTGGAGAGAAACTAGATCCACATCATCCAACCTCAATGAATAACTTCAATATACCGCAGGGCCAGTAATGATTTTTTTTTGTTCACACAGACTTTGTTCCAACAGTTTGCCTTGGCCATAAACGAGCACAGATCCTCCTCGCCCCCCTCGCCTCACTGATCGCACGTCTACATCAAAGCAGCAGGTGCAGCTTTAAAGGAGTAAATATGTCAAAGGAGTCAAAACAACATCAGAGAAATGTATGCCTACCACCCCAATCTCACCCACACACATTCTAAATAGACCCCTTCCCGCCTTCCCATTTAACTCTTTAAAACAAACAAACAAACAAAAAACCTATGTGTATTTCTTTTAACGTTGAACGATGTTTTTACCCAGGAATTTGTTAAACGCGGCGTCTTTGGTGGTCTAATTTTTTTTCATGCAATGTTGAATACGACAGACACGTGACGCAACTATTCCATCATGTTGATATCCACCTTCTGAAATCCGTTTAGGCTCATCGTCAAGGGACTAAACCCTTCAGAAGCAATTATGCGCGAATGAATAGATAGCGCCCACCATATTGGAAGCCAGACGAAGTATTGACTGTTTTTGTTTGTTTGTTTGTTTGTTTTATATGTAGCTTACGTTCTACGAGATCAAACAATGAACGATATTCAAGCGAAGACAAAGTTTACATTTCTTTTGACTTTCTTTCTTTTTCTTTTCTCTTTCTTTCTTTTCTTTTTGTGCAATATCATAACTATCTCTCGTCCAAACTGGCCTGTTCTCAGTCTGTGGCCCTCTATGACGTAGTGTGCTACCCACTATACCATTCGTGACAGCGAGTGCATACAGTTGTTTTCCGCAAAGGCTTGTGGGATTTCTCTTTCTAAATATATTTTTCAAATGCGTGTCATATATTTCCAACTTACTACCGTTCCTTTCCGTCCTAAACAAACAAAACAAACCAACAAGTGAAGAAACAAAGACACAAACACAAAACCGAAGAAAAACAAATCAGTGTGAAACACGATGTGAAATAAAGTGGCGGAAACATGCCGGTTCAAAACACTGCAGGTTCTGAAAACCCATCATCGTCATCATCCCTGTACGATTACGCCAGTCAATGGCATATGCACTCTCACACACACAAACTAATGTGAAACTCAACAGAGCAAATCCAACTCATTTGTTGAGTCGTGAAGGAAGCTTAATGAAGCAGGAGAAGCAATTAATGTATCCTCTCCATGCTCTGTTACCTCCCTTTCTTTCCCCTTCCTCCCCACCACTGTCCCGCTGCAGCTATCAGCACAATATTTCCTCCATCACCCTCAATCTTCCCCCCCCCCCCCCCCCCCTCCCCCGCCCCCTTCCCGTCTTTCACTCCCCCCCCCCCCCCCCTCCTTGGTCATGCGTTCCGCCCATCCACCCCACCTCCTCTATCTCTCCCTTCCCTCATCCCCTCCCGTCGTCCCCGCCCTAACACCCCTACCGTGTGTTTCCATCTTGGCTTGTCGTTCGCCTTGTGGGGGAGGGGAGGGGGGGGGGGGGGGGGGGCACAACAAAGGTTTGGTGGGGGGGGGGGGGGGGGGGGGGGGGGGGGTTAAAAGCCATTCAGGATCATTAAGTTTGGATTCTGTTTATTTATGCATTTGTTCCACGTGGTAGGAGTTGTCTTGGCCTTATGATTTTTTTTAAGGGAAGATCGATATTATGCGCCCATTTGAATACGTTTTAATACTGGAACATAGTTTACCTTTTTGTGAAAACCAGGCAGTGGTGTTTGTAGTGCTTGTTTTTGATGTAGTCATTTCCCAACACACACACACACACACACACACACACACACACACACACACACACACACACACACACACACACACACACACACACTACTTTAAAACAGTACCTATAATGCTGTATGTGGATATACTGCAAACTGTTTCAATAAAAATTCTGGAACTCCTTGGTTTAAAAAAAAAAAGCCAGCGTTTATACAAAATCAACACACATCTTTTCGAACAAAAGGAAATCTTGTAAACGTGTTATGTCTTCATTGTGTATTTGTAGACATGTGTCTATCGCCACCGAGTTCAAATTAAAAAAAGAATAACCAAATGGACTTCATTATCTGAAGCCTCGCGATGGAATGAACGGGAAAACGAACATCTGACATACTGAATCTAAATTTTCCCAAGATAAATCTCAAATATCTGACAAAGTCATAGACAATTACTGTGAAACAGTGTACTTTCGGTTTAACATACAGTAAACAATGCTTTTTTTTTTTTTGTTTGTTTCATTTTCACAGTAGTAAATGAGTTTACAGAATTGAGACGACATAGGGTGCTCATCATAATATGATTAAAGTAGCTGGTATCAGTATTATTTTATAGCCCTACTGATCACACAGGGTGGGGTCTGTCAGAGTGTACGACTCTAAGCGAAGAGAATGAGAAAAAAAAAAGTCCGGAGATTCATTGCCTGAATCATTTCGACCATATTTGTTGTTGGAGCTATGATCATTCCCTCTTCCCTCTTGACTCCCTCGATTCCTTCATATCCTCCACTCTCCCATCATCCCCACCTCCTTCCTTCCTTCCCCACCCCCCCACCTCACCCCCCCCCCCCCCCCCCCCCAGCTCCCACCCACTTCTGTGGTGCTTCAAAGGGATGCGTAAAAGAGAGGATTAAAACCCCAGTGTGGATAGAGTGGCTCCCACCAGTCGGCCTTTGTTTTGCCCTCCAACGACCCAATCGAACAGAAGACTGCCAGAGACCAGGGTGTGGGGGAATCAGAGGGAGGAGGAACTGGCAGAGGTCGCGACAGAGGAAACCGCAAGGAAGAACCAGAGACACGGAAAGGAAGGGGATAAGTGTCTTTGCTTTTTTTGCAGGCGTTTACCGCTTTCTGTTGGTCAGAGTAGATCTCATGTCTGCCGCTTGATTAACGGACTGGCGGTGTGTTCTGGACACTTGTATGCAGATAGTGTCAGACTGTTTAGTTTGGTTAAAAGCTATGGGAAGGAACTAGGCATCCTTACTGAACAGCAGACAATAACGACCTGGCATACATGGTTCCCTCAAAGGGCAGTCAAACCAAGTGAACAATTCTCACGTGGCATGCAGTGATTGTGCTGCCCAGAAGGGATAAGTGACCTATTCGATCACACGAAACTCTGAATAGTTGAAAGAAAGGCAGTATACTTATCCTGTTTTTCTCAACATCTTTGGATCATTCACAGATCAGAACTCGTTTCGCTTTCCCGCAGTTCGTCTTTTGATGCAGTCGCCTATGCACATGCACCGCACACCATGAGAGCGTTGTTCAGTTCGTAGGCGACCTTCCCAGGTAACCATGTGTACGCCAGCTTGTTAGCCACTGTACAGCGAGGTCGCCGTGATGCCTGCACATAACCGTTGCCCTTGCGTGAACCACTGTGGGTTAGACTCTTTCAGAGGAGAAGAGTGGCAAATAGACAGCTTGCCTGTGAACCGGAAGCGGAGAGCCATACAGAACAACAGGAAGTGGCGAATGCCTTCAGTATGAGTAATGGAACTCCACCTTGCAAAAGGCAAAAAATCTCGATGATAAAGTAACCATCTAGAATGATAATCCAAGCATCTGATGATAATTGGTCAGAAGGTTGCAGGTAAATTAGTCTGGACGAAGTTAACACGACAAGGCGAACGTTGCACTGCAACACCACAGACATGGCCACCGCCGTTGGCAGGACGACCAACAAGCTGAACTGAGTCCTGCACTGGCATTCATTTATCTTTGTCATTTCCTCCATCAGCCTCCATTGTTTGTTTTTCTCCACTTTGCTCCATCAGCCTCCATTGTTTGTGTTTTTCTCCACTTTGCTCCATCAGCCTCCATTGTTTGTTTCTCTCCACTTTGCTCACGAGTTCCCCATCTTCAGTGTGTGTCCACACACTTCGGTCTGTGTCATGCCGCGGGAAGGCATAACAAAGGACCAGAATTGAAAGCCACTCAAAGTCTGATGTGGGAGGGGGGGGGAGGTGAGGAAGGGGGGGGGGGGGGGGGGGGGGGGGGCGTTAAAATCCTCTCTTCATGTCTCTGAGAAGCCATATACATCAGGCGTGGGGATGGGAGCGTGAAGAGTTGAGACTGGAGGGAGGGAGAAGGATTAGATCGGAAGAGGTATGAGCATGAGGGGAGGGTGGTGGGAAGGATGTACAATTGACAAGGAGGGGGGGGGGGGGGAGGGAAGGAGGGGAGGAGAGTTCTTTGCCAATATTTAAAGGAAGATCGATCCTTTTTCCATCGTCTGACTATGAGTAAGGGAGATGACTGGGGCTTGGTGCTTTGATCGGCCTATGTCATTATGACCTAGAATTATCACAGTATGTGGCGGGCACACATTTTGCCGCTTCGGCGTGTTTTGTCTCTGCTGAGTGGTATCATGTGTCTGTGTCGGTAAATGTACGGCGCGTTTTGTCAGTTCCGCGATATTTGTCCCAAGTGTAACAAAACGTGACGATGAAGTGTGTCTGCTCCATCCTCCACACTTCCCTTCCATGCTTCATAAGTAAATACAAGATGATTGCTTCACTTTCAGTTTCAGTTTCATCAAGGAGTTGACACTTCGTGCGGACTATTCCATAAACGCTACACCAAATCCGCTAAGTATTGAGACCACCCAGCACATGATTTAAAGCTGATGGATAAATGATTAATGACTTGATGAGAGAATTTAAGAAGAGGGTCTCGTGGCTACGACTTAGGAGATGTCTGACCTACGCATTTAGCCAAATGCACAGGTCTAACCTAGAGTACCCCCCTAACATTGGCTGTACCGTTCAAGATGTAGGTAACATCGTTTATGTTACTTACTCAAGCTCTTTGCCCACAAGGGAAATAGGCCATGGATGACAGCTCTTCAAAGGGTTAAGCTCTGGGCTGTCCTTCTTGCCTATGTCCGATTCATTCCTTTCTTTGTCACTCCTGCATCAGAGTCTTTGTTCTCAACTGTTTCCGTGTCTTTCCCTCTTCACAAACTGCTTACCAGATACTGTATGGAGACGTCTAAGCTCTCTCTAAAAGCCACGTCAGAAACACGTGGAGACAGCGTCTGCAGAGATGACCTGAACAGAACGGCATTTATCGGCTGGAGAGGGCACAGTAGCTCGTCATGTTCAGACTGAGAACAGCACATTGTCAATTCCTTTTACATCTTTACAGGCTGAGGATCTCTCTCACCGATAAGAGCACCTGGCTCTGGTCTAGACTGCCCCATCTTAACAGGGCGATACAAAGTTAAAGTTGTAAATGCTGCATGTTTTGAAAGCATTGACCATATTTTACATGACACATGTAAGACTGACATCGCACAAGTTATTGCCCAGTCAGAATTGGGCAGACTGTCGTGATCTTTTTCTTGAAAGTACTTTCAGAATGGAGTGTCTAGATTCTACCAGGTGAAGGAGAAAAGTGAGAGAAAATGGTCTGCCATTATCAGTGATCTCTGTTACTTTTTATTATCGTCTGATGTTATGGATGATGAAGAAATGCTAAAATAACCATTGAACTGAACTGGCTCTGGTCCACAGACGCCAGCTCACATTGTCAAGTGTTGTCCCACCGGTGACACCCTACGACAGAAAACGTGGCCCAGTGTGGGGACCTGAGGGAGAAGCTGTGGAGACCTGGGACAGAAGGTGTGGGGACCTGAGGGAGAAGCTGTGGGGACCTGAGGGAGAAGCTGTGGGGACCTGAGGGAGAAGCTGTGGGGACCTGAGGGAGAAGCTGTGGGGACCTGGGACAGAAGGTGTGGGGACCTGAGGGAGAGGCTGTGTGGGACCTGAGGAAGAAGCTGTGGAGACCTGAGGGAGAAGCTGTGGGGACCTGGGGAAGTTGTGGGGACCTGGGAGAGGAGCTGTGGGGACCTGAGAGAGAAGCTGTGGAGATCTGAGGGAGAAGCTTTGGGGACC
Organism: Conus betulinus; assembly: GCA_016801955.1. NCBI lineage: Eukaryota > Metazoa > Mollusca > Gastropoda > Neogastropoda > Conidae > Conus > Conus betulinus. Next base: position 145,985 of record JADBJO010003715.1, read on the forward strand.
TGAGGGAGAAGCTGTGGGGACCTGAGGAAGAATCTGTGGGGATCTGGGAAGAAAATGTGGGGACCTGAGGAAGACGGTGTGGGGACCTGAAGAAGAAGGTGTGGGGACCTAAGGGAGAAGCTGAGGAGACCTGGGGAAGAAGCTGTGAGGACCTGGGGAAGAAGCTGCTGTGGGGACCTGAGGGAGAAGTTGTCGGACCTGAGGGAGAAGCTGTGGGGACCTGAGGGAGAAGCTGTGGGAAACTAAGGGAGTAGCTGTGGGGACCTGAGGGAGTAGCTGTGGGGACCTGAGGGAGAAGCTGTGGGGACCTGAGGGAGAAGCTGTGGGGACCTGAAGGAGAAGCTGTGGGGACCTGAAGGAGAAGCTGTGGGGACCTGAGGGAGAAGCTGTGTGGGGACCTGAGGGAGTAGCTGTGGGGAACTAAGGGAGTAGCTGTGGGGACCTGAGGGAGTAGCTGTGGGGACCTGAAGGAGAAGCTGTGGGGACCTGGGAGAAGCTGTGGGGACCTGAGGGAGTAGCTGTGGGGACCTGGGGAGTAGCTGTGGGGACCCTGGGGAGTAGCTGTGGGGACCTGAAGGAGAAGCTGTGGGGTCCTGAAGGAGAAGCTGTGGGGTCCTGAAGGAGAAGCTGTGGGGAACTAAGGGAGTAGCTGTGGGGACCTGAGGGAGTAGCTGTGGGGACCTGAGGGAGTAGCTGTGGGGACCTGAGGGAGAAGCTGTGGGGTCCTGAGGGAGAAGCTGTGGGGACCTGATGGAATCTGTGGGCACACGGGGGGAAAGCTGTGGGGACCTGAGGGAGCAACTGTGGAGACCTGGGGGAGAACATGTGGGCACCTCGGGAAGACGCTGTGATGACCTGGGGGAGAAGCTGTGGGACCTGGCAGAGAAGCTTTGGGGACCTGTGGGAGAATCTGTGAGGACTCGGGAGAGAAGGTGTTGAGACCTGGGGGAGGGGGGGGGGGGGAGCTGTGGGGACCTGAGGGAGAAGCTGTGGGGACCTGGGGGAGAAGCTGTCGGGACCTGGGGGAGAAGCTGTGAGGATCCAAAGGAGAAGCTTTGGGGTCCTGAGGAAGAAGAAGGTGTGGGGACCTGGGGGAGAAGGTGTGGGGACCTGGGGGAGAAGCTGTGTGCACCTGAGGAAGAAGGTGTGGGGACTTGAGGGAGAAGATCTGGGGACCTGGTAGAGAAGCTGTGGGGACTGGCAACATTGCTGCGGTAGAGGACGCACTTCGCCCACACACGGGACTACCGGGGAGTGGTAAGGCAGAAGAAATACCCTCTCCTGTTCCCCTGTGGGGCCCAGCTCAGAGCCTGCAGGATGATGCTAGAGGCTAGCTTCGTGAGGCTGTGTCCTGTCCAGCCCTGCTTCCTCCTCAGGATGTCTGCAGTGACTGTTCCCTCCCTCCAGCTAACAATGTGAACTAGTCAACATCACCCAGACCAAACATCTTTATTCACGACCAAAAATAATGAGATCTTTACCTAAGCGGACTGCTCCAGCCAACATACAATTTTTAGGAAGCTGTTTTGAACCGTAGCACATGTCTTGTTTATCTTGTTGGCATTATTGTGTTGTTGCTGTCGTCGTTATCGTCGTCGTCGTCGTCATTGTTTTAAATAACCAAATGTGCTGGATTGGCAGAGCGTGCCGGATCTACCAATGCGTTATAGAAATGTGTGACAAACGTGTGCTCAGTGACAAAACGCGCTGTCACAGAGTCCTGGACCTGTGCGCTTCAAGCAGCACTCAACAACAACACCATGGAAATGGTTCTGTCTGGAGCCCTGTTGATAAGGGTCATAATGGGATTGGACTTCTAGCGGATCCATCCCTTTGAATACTATCGTTGACACGTTATTTGTTATAGCTTCGGAGGTTTTTCAGTGTCCTTTATTGTACATCGTTTGACGGATCCGAAACATCGAACAACTGATCTGATCGTTGTTGGATCTAATAAGTAACGAATTTTATTTGACGTCTTCACTTTTTGCATAAGACGGGTATAAGAGGAGTATACAGCTCTCTCTGTCTCTCTGTCTCTGTCTCTGTCTCTCTCTCTCTCTCTCTCTCTCTCTCTCTCTCTCTCTCTCTCTCTCTCTGCCATTAGGCTACGTTCTTGGCACAGGTAAAGGCAAATACGATCAATATTCTCATTTAATAACCTCATTGTAATTACGTCAATACCTATAAGGACAATTCCTTCAACCGGATTAAGCCAATAACCGTAAGCACAGTGTTTTCAGTCAGACCACAGAGTTCTACAAACAATTCACACTTGTACAGTACCTGTTGGTAAAAACATGATGGCTCATATCTGTATTTACAAGCATTGTTATGAGCTCTTCATTTACTGCTTTCCATTCTTTCTTTGAATTAGTCGCAACTTTCAAAGAAGCCCTGTGCTTTTGGTTTCCATACAATTGGTCATTAGGGGCAATTCATTGGTGATATTTGAAAGAGGGTTAATGTAGCATTACAAAGTCACCATTCAGATTCGTGAAATTAAATTTCTTCATGTTCAGTATTAAACACACACATAAACCCAAAACATTCACTGGCCAGTGTGTCAGTCTATAAAGACGTAAGTCCAGCGTTCAAAACGTGAAGTTAGATGTGTAAAAAAAAAAAGAAAGCAATCCCGATATGCTAGTTCCCTTGCCGCAGTCATAGGGTTTCCGTGGCCGGCAGGACTGTAAACGGTTCGAACAATGTCGACATTCACTGAGGTTTTTTTTCCCCTTTCCGGGGTGCACCATCCCTCTCCATATTTCCCCCACTTCGCTTCCGGCTTCTCCACCCCTCTGTGTCTGCACTTCTTCTGGTCGATCGCCTCGTGGGAGCGGACAACAAAGGCCAGGCAGTGAAAGCCACTCAGACGCGTTGGATTCTTTTTTATAATCCTCTTTTCACTTCTCCTCAACTCGCTACGGCTGTAGGGATGAGGAGACGGGGACAGAGGCGGTGGTGTCAAGGGTGTTTATCTTTCCATCTGTTCAAGGAAGATCGATATTTTTCATTTGATTTGTTGCCGGTCAGGCAGGAGAGTTGGGTCCGTGGTGTTTTCAATTACGGTACTTGATGTCATGTCTGTGTCTGCTTGTTGGGACTTGGATGGCCATGTGGATACAGTATTGTTCTTTTTTCTGATGATCCTTGGTTCAGTTCTCGCTTCAGACAGCTAGTTGATAGGAATCTTCGGAATTAACGCCTGTGCAGATTCCTGACCCATCAGTCTTTTTTAAGATGAGGTTTTTAGCTGAAAGCACAAGTATGAACGCATACATTAAAGAAGAAAAAAAATTACAAACACAGCAAAATCTCATTCTTTGCTCCGTGGAAGAGTATACTATGTGCCAGTGGTACAGATGATTCTCTCTCTCTCTCTCTCTCTCTCTCTCTCTCTCTCTCCCTCTCTTTGTTTGTGAGTCATACACTCACAAACGAGCACGCGCGTGCGCGCACACACACACACACACACACACACACACACACACACACACACACACACACACACACACACAGAGAGAGAAAGAGGAGAGAGAGAGAGAAAGAGAGAGAGAGAGAGAGGTGTCGTGTCGTTAGATATCACAAACATCATTCACACAGACAGAGCATGATTACCTTAATGGAGAGAGTGATAACCAGTCATATAAGCAAAAACTTAATTAGAAGTAAATCTCAGAATTCTTACCGAAGAGTGAAGAAATGGAGAAGGGGTGATTGCTATTGAGATGTGAAGTGTTTATTTTTCGGCATATGTCCAGTACCCAGGTGAGTTTTTTGACTGACAGAATCAGGTCTTGTGTTGATAAACAACAGGGTGGAGGACGAGGAGGGAGGGGGTGGAATGGGAGGGAGATATAGCAGGAAAATTCCATCCCCCCCCACCTCCACACTTAATCCTGGTGTAGTATTATCGTGCAAGAAAAGACTTTATTGATCCTCTCTCTCTCTCTCTCTCTCTCTCTCTCTCTGTCTCTCTCTCTCTCTCTCTCTCTCTCTCTCTCTCTCTCTCT
>JADBJO010003715.1:155000-157500 GCA_016801955.1 Conus betulinus
ACTTCTGTTCTGTCAAGCCGCGGGGAGGCATAACAAAGGATCAGAACTGAAAGCCACTCAAAGGCTGAGGGTGGGGACGGGGGAAGGGGGTGGCGAGGGGAGGACGGGAGAGTTTAAAATCCTCTTTTTCATATCTCTGAGAAGCTATATGGCAGGCATGGGGATGGCAGTGCAGCGAGTTGGAACTGGGAAGGGTGGCGGGGCGGACAGTAGATCAGAAGAGGTATGGGATTCAGGGGCGGTTGGTGGGAAGGATGTACGATTGACAAGGAAGGGAGGGGGAGGGGGGGGGGGGAAGAGGGGAGGGAAGATCTCACAATTTTTGAAGGAGCGGGAGGGGGGGGGGGGGAAGAGGGGAGGGAAGATCTCACAATTTTTGAAGGAGCATTGATCCTTTCTCCATCGTCTGGCTCTGAACATGAGGTTTGGTGCTTTGATCGGCCTAATGTCATTATGACCTAGAATTATCAGTGTGTTGCAGCACATTTTGGCGCTTTGGCGTGTGTTTTCTCTGTCTGTGTCAGTATGTATGGCACATTTTGTCACCTGGGCGATTTTTGTCACAAGTATAACAAAAGAGGATAAAGTGTTTTTGCATCCACCTGTCTCCTCCCCCCTTTCCTACTTCATAAGAAAATACAAGATGTATATATCGTTTCGTTTTATTCATCATTTAGTTACTCAAGCTCTTTGTCCCCAAGGGAACTAGGCCATCAGTAACAGCTCTTCAGAGGGTTAGGCTCTGGGCTGTTCTTCTTGCCTATGTCCGATTTATTCCTTTCGTTGTCACTCCTGCATCAGAATCTTTGTTTTCAGCTGTTTCCGTGTCTTTCCCTCTCCACAAACTGCCCACTGGATGTCGTATGAAGAAATCAAGACCCTCTTTAAAAGCCATGTAAAAAAAAAAAAAAAAATGAAATGGAGACAGCGTCTGAACTGAACTGAACCAAACTGACTTGAACCGAACTGAACTGCACTGAACTGAACTGGCTCTGGTCCACAGACGCCAGCTCACATTGTCAAGTGTTGTCCCACCTGTGACAACCTACGACAGGAAACGTGGCCCAGTGCAGGGGACCTGAGGGAGAAGCTGTGGAGACCTGGGGGAGAAGATGTGGGGACCTAGGGGAGAAGTTGTGGGGACCTGGGAGAGAAACTGTGGGGACCTGAGGGAGAAACTGTGTGGACCTGAGAGGAGCTGTGGGGACCTGAGGGAGAAGCTGTGGGGACCTGGAAGAGGAGCTGTGGGGACCTGGGGGAGAAGCTGTGGGGACCTGAGGAATCAACTGTGGAGATCTGAGGGAGAGGCTGTGGGGACCTGGAAGAGGAACTGTTGGGACCTGGGGGAGAAGCTGTGGGCACCTGAGGGAGAGGCTGTGGGGACTGGCAACATTGCTGACGGCGGACTTCGCCCACAACTCGGAACTACTGGGAGTGCTGAGGCAGAAGAAATCCCCTCTTCTATTCCCCTGTGGGGCCCAGCTCAGAGCCTATAGGATGATGCTAGAGGCTAGCTTCGTGAGGTTATGTCCCGTCCAGCCCTGCTTCCTTCTCAGACTGTCTACAGTGATTTGTTCCCTCCCTTCAGCTAAAGTATGAACTGGTCAACAACATCACCCAGCTCGAACATGTTCTTTTTCACGACCAAACATAATGAAATGTGTGCCTAAGCGGAATGCCCTGGCCAACATACTTTTCTTTGAGAAGCTGTTTTGAACCGTAACACATATCTTGTTCATCTTGTTGCTGTTCTTTTCTTGTGTTATTTGTTTGTTGTTTAAAGTTACCAAATGTGCTGGATTGGCAGAGCGTGGCAAATCTACCTATACGTTATAGAAATGTCATAAACGTGAGCTGTCACAAACGCGCGCTGTCACAGGGTCCAGGACCTGCGAGCTTCAAGCAACACTCGACAACAACACCATCGAAATGGTTCTGTCCAGTGCCCTGTTGAAAAAGGGTCTTAATGGTATTGAACCCCTAACGGAACCACCCACCTTTGATGACTATCGTTGACACGTTACTTGTTATGGTTGTTGAGGTTTTTAGTGTCCATTTGTTTGTACACTGCTTGACAGACCTGAAATATAGAGTGACTGTTTTGATCGCTATTTGGTCTGATGAACAAGGTATTTTATTTGACGTCTTAACGATTTGCAAGACAGAAGGGTGTGAGAAGAGAATTCAGCTCTCTCTGTCTCTCTGTTTCTCTCTGTCGCTGTCTGTCTGTCTGTCTGTCTGTCTCTCTCTCTCTCTCTCTCTCTCTCTCTCTCTCTCTCTCTCTCTCTCTGTATATATGTGTGAGTGTGTCTCTCCCTCTGTCTCTGTCTCTGTCTGTCTGTCTGTCTGTCTGTCTGTCTCTCTCTCTCTCTCTCTCTCTCTCTCTCTCTCTCTCTGTATATATGTGTGAGTGTGTCTCCTCCTCCCTCTCTGTCTCTGTCTGTCTGTCTGTCTCTCTCTCTGTCTCTCTCTCTGTCTCTCTCTCTCGTCTCTCTCTCTC
>JADBJO010003715.1:165000-170000 GCA_016801955.1 Conus betulinus
TATTTTAGTGGATAATACACTGGATATGCTTTCTACATATAAAAAAAAGATAGGGAAAAGATCTTAAGACCTGTGGAGTGGACAGTTTATCGATTTATGAATTGAAAGTATCATTCCTCCCCCACCCCCACCCCCTTCCCTCGTCCCCAGAGCCTTTGTGTGATCTTTGCTGTCCTTGATGATCTCTTTTCTTCACCAGCCCATCGTGGTGGTGCAGCAGTAGTATCATCGGCTCGGAGCTCGTGAGTTCGAGTGCATCGAAGGTACTCATTTCTGGGACTTTTCGGTCCATACCGCATACCTGCTGGGAGGTGACATTACTGCTAGGAGGTGGCATTACCTGCTGGGAGGTGGCATTACCTGCTAGGAGGTGGCATTACCTGCTGGGAGGTGGCATTACCTGCTAGGAGGTGGCATTACCTGCTAGGAGGTGGCATTACCTGCTAGGAGGTGGCTTTACTGCTGAGAGATGGCATTACCTGCTAGGAGGTGGCATTACCTGCTGGGAGGTGACACTACCTGCTGGGAGGTGGCATTACCTGCTGGGGGTGGCATTACCTGCCGGGAGGCATTACCTGCTGGGAGGTGGCATTACCTGCTGGGACGTGGCATTACCTGCTGGGAGGTGGCATTACCTGCTAGGAGGTGGCATTACCTGCTAGGATGTGACACTACCCGCTGGGAGGTGGCATTACCTGCTAAGAGGTGGCATTACCTGCTAGGAGGTGGCATTACCTGCTGGGAGGTGACACTACCTGCTGGAAGGTGACACTACCTGCTGGAAGGTGGCATTACCTGCTAGGAGTGGCATTACCTGCTAGGAGGTGGCATTACCTGCTGGGATGGCATTACCTGCTAGGAGGTGGCATTACCTGCTGGGAGGTGACATTACCTGCTGGGAGGTGACATTACCTGCTGGGGGTGGCATTACCTGCCGGGAGGTGGCATTACCTGCTGGGAGGTGGCATTACCTGCTGGGACGTGGCATTACCTGCTGGGAGTGGCATTACCTGCTAGGAGGTGGCATTATCTGCTAGGACGTGACACTACCCGCTGGGAGGTGGCATTACCTGCTAGGGAGTGGCATTACCTGCTAGGAGGTGGCATTACCTGCTGGGAGGTGACACTACCTGCTGGAAGGTGACACTACCTGCTGGAGGTGGCATTACCTGCTAGGAGGTGGCATTACCTGCTGGGAGGTAGCATTACCTGCTGAGAGGTGACTTTACCTGCTGGGAGGTGGCGTTACCTGCTGGTAGGTGGCATTATCTGCTGGGAGGTGACACTACCTGCTGGAAGGTGGCGTTACCTGCTATGAGGTGGCATTACCTGCTGGGACGTAGCATTACCTGCTGGGAGGTGACATTACCTCCTGGGAGGCGGCGTTACCTGCTGAGAGGTGCATTACCTGCTGGAAGGTGGCATTACCTGCTGGGAGGTGGCATTACCTGCTGGGAGGTGGCATTACCTGCTGGGAGGTGGCATTATCTGCCGGGACGTGGCATTACCTGCTGGGAGGTGGCGTTACCTGATAGGGGGTGGCATTCCCTGCTGGGAGGTGGCGTGGCGTTACCTGATAGGGGGTGGCATTACCTGCTGGGAGGTGGGCGTTACCTGATAGGGGGTGGCGTTACCTGCTGGGAGGTGGCATTGAGGTGGCGTTACCTGCTGGGAGGTGCCATTACCTGCTGGGAAGTGGCATTACCTGCTGAGAGGTGGCATTATCTGTTGAGAGGTGGCATTACCTGCTGAGAGGAAGCGTTACCTGCTGGAAGATGGCATTACCAGCAGAAAGCGTCTAGGTGGCAGAGAGGCGTAGGGCAGCGCAGCCTGCCTTTCTCACATCAGCAGTGACGACGTGTCCAGCCTGTGTCGCCGGGGGGATGGCTCTTAAGTCTGAAGGGCAGTTCGGCGACCAAGCGCTGCCACTCTGCGACTTCACCCTGGCCTGCGGGACCAGGTGGACCCTCCCCTTTGGGAAGAGAGTGATGGGAACGTCCCTTATGGGCGCAGGGTGGACGTGGATATCTGTAGCGGCTTGGCGACTTCTGTCCTGCCTGTTCCCTGAGTCGGGCTCACGCGGTATTGGACCGTCGTCACACGGCATGAAGACGGCCGCCTGGTAGCCCCAGAGACGGTCTGGAGAGAGGGAAGGCAAGACACCATCACCGCCCGCCCTGCGGACAATGGCAGAAGACGACACCGAATATAAACGAATAAACAACTTGAGCCAGGCTCCTGTCTAAGGAAACGACCACTCTGGATGCCTCCTTCCCACTGCAGACACAGACCTCACCCAAGCTTGCCATGGTACACAGCATGTCCCTAGAAGCATCTGCTGTGGGGACGTCAGACTCCACCATCACGGTCCCTGCCAGCGCCTAGGCAGAATTGAGTGTACCAGGGACTAACGCTGAGAGACCGGAACCACGTGGTTGACGTTTGTTTTCTAAATAAATGCGTTTTGACAGTGTTGCTCAATTTCTTAATTACCAGTCTAAACGCAGGACGTCTTTGAGCTGGTGGACACTAGGATATACTATGACAGAAAGTAAAATGTACGGGCCCTGTCGAGCAGGGAGGCGGAATAGCTCAGTTGGTAGTGCGCCGGACTCATAGTCTTGGTGATCCTGGGGTTGCAGCTTCGAAATTCCGCAGGCCGTTTTGGTAAAGGGGGATTTTTTCCCTCGGAGTTAACATTGGCTTTGACTCCATTTCCCAAACAGTCCTTCGAATGAGACTAGAAACCGAGGTTCCGTGTGTAAACGCACGCTTACATCTTGCACACACGTAAAATCCGACCACCAACGTTTGGAAGAGAAGGCCATTTTGACCACTGATATGCATGACACGTTACACATAACATGCACCCTGCGTAAGAAATTGAAAGAATGAAGGAAGTAAGATAATTGAGTGAACGATAATGACTGGATGACACGGGAAACGACTGAATGAAGCGCGGCAGGCAGGCAGCTCTTCAGTCGGCACTACCCAGGTAGGCAGCCCATTGCGTGTGTCAATTGATTATCTATAAATGCTATGTTATCATTGTTAGCACTCCAAGACAAAAATAGAACTCTGTGATATCACTTCATCGTCCTCACTCCCATCCTCGTTGATAATCGTGAAAATCTCACGTTTGGTGGCCCCTCACACCATACTCCCACGATGACCTCAGGTCCACTTTCCCTTCATGCCCATGGACAGGTCATGTCAAAGCCGTCGCTATCGCCATGGTCGGTGGTGGCGCCCTCCATGGAGGGGCGCTCACTCTTGCTGCTTTGGCCACATGGCCATTATGGCCGGCGTCGGTAGGGAGCCTGGGAAGTGGTGTCCTGCGTGTGTTCGATCAGAACAGGACCATTGAAAAAGCCAATAAACCGACTCGGCGGCTGTATGAAGGTTTCACTGGTGGGATGTCTGACCAGATATTGAGGCTGTCTGTGGCGAAAGGGCTGCCACAGGATGGAGCTGGCCGTGGTAGTGGATGTGCAGGCGAAATGAGTGTCATGGAAGTAATATTGAGGGGACCAGGGGGGGGGGGGGGGGGGGGAGTGAAGGGAGGCGGGGGGGCAAAGGGGGGGGGGTGTGGGGGGGATGTGTGTGTATTTGTGTGTGGTGTGTGTGTGTGTGTGTGTGTGTGTGTGTGTGTGTGTGTGTGTGTGTGTGTGTGTGTGTGTGTGTGTGTGTGTGAAAATATACTAGATTTGCCTCCCAAGAGTTGCCTTCCCTTAAAGAACACCGATCTTTTCATGGAACATTTCCTGTTCTTCATATGCTAGCTTTTCCCTCACCAGAACACCATCCCTTCAACGACAGGTTCTTTTGTGACCTTTTTTTTCCCCTCTCTTTGTCTCTTTGTGTGCACGCCCCCCCCCCCTCCCCCCGACCACTCACCCACCACCTCCCTTTAGGTCCCCTTCCGCCCTATCCTCCCAACCCAACACCCACCCACCCTCAGCCCTTTGAAGACATCTTTCCTGGAACATTTTCCTCTATGTCTACACTGATTCATCATCCCCCCACCCACGCCGCTCTCAGTGAAGACCCTGCACTCTGAAGATGTCATTGGTGTGGGCTGCTTAAGGTCTCCATTGAGTAGTATGGTCATCACCTGAAGAAGAACTTCACTCATTTCGCGCGAACAGTGTACAATTGACTCAAGGCAACTGGTAAACTCTCTGTCTCTGCCTGCTCTTAATGGTTGTCTCTCTTCACTATCGTCAACTAGTTTCTCTTCTCTTTTCTTTCTTTTTTTTCCTTTCGTCTTTTTTTCTTTGTCGTTTGTTGTTGTTGTGTTGTTGTTGTTGTTGTTTCAGTTTCAGTTTCATGAAGGAATGGTCACAACGTGAAGATTAATTCACAAACGCTACACCTCATCCGCTAAGTTTCGAGACCACACTGCGCATGATTTAAAGCTGTTGGGTAAATGAATTAATAAGTAAGATGAGACAATATAAGAAGAGGGTCTCGTGACTACGACTTAGCAGATGTCTGACCTATGCATTAGCCCAACGCGCTGGTCTCAGACCATGAGTACCTGCCTAATATTAGCTGTGCCATTATTATTATTGTATGTGTCGTTTAGCTGCTGTTTCCTATTGTGAACCATACACCAGTCCTTTTCTCAAAACTGTTAATTTTTTCTAGTAACATCGTATAACTTGCCAGCTTCTTTTTGTTTGTTTGTTTGTTTATTTATGATGATCAGGGGGCTCGATGTAGTGAAAAATGTACACTAGCTGCCTGACTTCAATGGTTAACAGCCCATGGTACTTTTAATGTGTTTTTGAATCATTTTTCCTAATGCTCTCTCTCTCTCTCTCTCTCTCTCTCTCTCTCTCTCTCTCTCTCTCTCTCTAATCTGAAGGAATTCTCTCTCTCTCTCTCTCTCTCTCTAATCTGACATTAACAATGGCTGACCGCCGCTACTCATAACCGCCTTAAGGCCATGTCATTTTTTTGTATGTAAATAATCTTTGGTTATTTGTTTGTTTATT
>JADBJO010003715.1:172500-190000 GCA_016801955.1 Conus betulinus
CACGTGTCTGAGTGTGTGCGGGTCTTCATGAATAATGAACCCACACAGACAAAAACATGCCGTACAGTTCAGTAGGCTGCCGCGTAGGCCGCCTCCAAACGTCACCCTAAGTCGCTATCCGTCCCTTTTGCTCCTTCCTTCCCCCCCCCCCCCATCCCCCCCCCCCCCCCGCCCCTACCCACCCAACCCACCCAGCCACTTCCCTCTCCCCCCACCCCCTCCCTCCGTCAGCAGGCCCATCCGCCTGCCATCGCCAACCCCTGGCACCTCGCGCGCACACAATACCTGTCGACTGTCCCTCGTTTATGAATGGGAAGGGAAATTGAATGGACACTCAACTTCACCAACGCCTCACCCCCCCCCCTCCCCCTCCTATACCCCACCCACCTACCCTCACCCCGTACTTCCCTTTCCCCTCTCAGCCCGGACCATCATCATGATCATCATCATGATGATCATCATCATCACATCAAGACCACCAGATGATTATCTCATCTCATAACGGGACGTTCACAGGGTACCATCCACCAATTTCACCCCACCCGCACCCCCAACCCCACCCTTCCCTTACCATGTCCCACAGCGGCGGCTCGGAATCTAAGAATAGAACTCAATACGCTCTGGTTCCCAACAGCAACCTTCCAGCCTGCCACTCCCACCTCCACCCACCCCCACCCCCTAACCCCCACCTCCTGTTCCTTACCTTCACCTCTCTCTCTCTCTCTCTCTCTCTCTCTCTCTCTCTCTCTCTCTCTCAGCCTGCCGACGCTACGACCTTCACCTTGCCGCAAATAGCTGCTCCGAGCAGCAGGTTCCGTTAGCAACCGCGAGGTATCGATCTCTGTGGGCACCAGTGGCTTCCAGGAGACGTTGAACAGCGATCGAGTGATGGGCAGGTTGGGAGTTGAAACAGGAGGGGAGAAGTTTGGGTTGGGGGGGGGGGGGTGATTTAGAAGGGAGAGAGGGTTGACGTTGGAGAAAATGAAGGGGGGGGAGGGGGCAAGGATGGAAGAGGAAGGGGATGGGGGGAGGAGGAGGGGGGGGGGGGGGCAGACACTGTCGTCGTACCACTTTCCCCCTGTTCTGCAGAATCTTTCGTCAGCTGTCTTCTCAGCTGTTCACTTACTGTCATCAGCCGCGTCTTTGGCTGGCTGGCTGGCTGGCTGGGCTGAGCAGAATGATCAGTAGAGCTGTTTCGACGGCGGACCTGTAGCAAGGATAGCTTGATGTCAGATGGTATACAACGCATCAGGCGACAACGTCGAGAATGTCTCCGACACTGTCGAGTAAAGCAAGTTGACAGTTTCGGTTTTAGTTGCATCAAGGAGGTGTCACTGCGTGCGGACTAGTCCATACACGCTACACCACATCCGCTAAATTTTGAGACCACAATGCGCCTGATTTAAAGCTGATGGATAAGTGAAGTAATTATTAAGATGAGAGAGATTTAAATAAAGAGAAAGTATCGTGGCTACTACGACTTAGCAGATGTCTGACCTAAGCATTAGCCCAACGCGCTGGTCAGACCTTGAGTACCTACCTAACAGGTCTACTGGTTGTACCATTATCATCATTGTATGTATGTGTAGTTAGTGTACACATGTGTGTATGGGTGTTTCGGCACGGGCCCGTGTGTGTGTGTGTGTGTGTGTGTGTGTGTGTGTGTGTGTGTGTGTGTGTGTGTGCAGGATGTGCGTGTTTGCGTATGCATGTGCATGTGTGTACGCGTACAACCTGACAACAGAGAGGGAATGGAACAGTGCAAGAGACAGTGGACTTTAAGGAACGTCGTGAGCAGTGTCAAACACAGTAGCGTTTATTCATTAAACGCTGATCTCGCATTAGCAACGTCACCCTGCCCTGGGTGTGCCAAAAGTGGAGAGAAAGAGAAGAATGGTTAAATGGAAATCAGAATCACGAAAAAAAGGATGAAATGTCTCCGTGACCTGATATACCCCTGAGTGCTACAGAATGGCATGAAATTAATGGTCAAATTAATGATTTCATGTTAATGTTGTGGAAGTGTGTTTTTTTCTGTTAAATTCTTACGCCAACAGTACCTGTTTTCTGTCCCAGAGTAGTGACTTAGGCCAGTCACCCTGTTACAATTTAAAAGGGGGACAAGAGGGGAGGAACTTTTGTGAAAGACGTCAGAGCAATAATGACGAGTTGCAATCCTCTTATTTATCGCTTTTAGATCTTTGTATTTTCGGTCAGTGTAGTGCTATTGTTGATTTATTTAAAACATTTGGAAAGTAAACGTATGCCTAATTGTTCAGTATTGTTTTTGGATCGATGGATAATGCGAGTGGAATATTCAAGATTATGTTAGAATGTTCACCAGGCTCCCGTAAGTTGCCAGTGCATTACCGAAGGTTCGAGAATGTTGCAGAAGCTGACCGAATTACATTCGCATACGCTCGTCACAAGTTTACTGGTTAAGCTTACTGATATGCAGAATATTCTAGAAAAGAAAATCGAGTATGTTTGAGAATATTCTTTACATAACATATAAAAGAATGAGAGCTGTGCGACTCAGAGAGAGAGAGAGAGAGAGAGAGAGAGAGAGAGAGAGAGAGAAGAGAGAAGAGTTCTAGTCATTGTCGAGCATAAAAGTATTGGAGTCTTTACTGAGTTTGAGTCTAGTCGATGAAAAGCTGCCATTGGTAGAATATTGCCTGCTGCGTGTGCGATTGAGTTCATGTACGACTTATTGAACCCGAAGGTCAGTTGATTTGTTTGTTGTTGTTGTTGTTGTTGTTATTTTGTTCCTATATTCTTCAACATTTGTAAATAAAAGGATCCTCTTCGTTTCAATACCGCCTGGTGTATTTTGTCGTCTGCAAGTCGAAACACCTGTCACAGGATCTACAACGAACTCTTACAAGCTAAAGTTACTGCACTTGAGAAAGTCATCGCTTTAGCGTGTAAACACATCCCTCCAGGGGTACAGGCTCACTGATTAGAGCTTGCCTCGATCCTTCGTCCTGAGCCGTTACTTCTGGCTGGTTCCAGATGTAGCCCGTCCTCCTGTTGTCAGCCTGTCTGATGTCACCAGATGCTCTTTGGCCGACCTCTTTGGAAGAAGCCTGCGTGGTGGGCGATATGTGACGCTGATCTTTGCAGCATATGCCCGATCCACTCCCATTGTCTTCTTGCAATTTCATGGCATCTTGGTCTTGTGCTGTGCCTGGGTCCACAGGTCACTGAGGGTGTTTTGGCTGGGGAATCCGCAGAATTCGTCTCAAGCAAGAGTTGATGATCTGTAGTTTGTTGTCGGTTGTTTTGCTCGTCCTCAACGTCTTGACTCTGTCCGCATAACAGCACCTTCTTCACAGGAGAGATGAAGAGTCGGCCACACTTCAGCACTGACCAGTTCCATAATGCCACGAGGCCAAACTTGGGCAGAGGGAGCGGAGCTCGAGGACAAGCTGTGGGGAACGTGTACCAACCTGGAAAAGCTCCAGCCGGCTCCAGAAGGATGACAGGCCGAAGATTTCAAAGACTTCTTTTTCTTCCTCTTCCTTCTCTTCTTCTTCTTCCTCTTCTTCTCCCCTCTCCTCCTCCTCCTCCTCCTCCTCTCCCCCTCTTCTTCTTCTTCTTCTTCTCCTCATCATCATCATCATCATCATCTTCTTCTTCTTCTTCTTCAATTGGCTACGTCAGATCTTCAATCGATGAATCCCAGTCTTCTCGAGGTCTTGACGGCTGCCCCAAGGCTGCTTCTACAGATATGCGCCCTCTAGCCAGGTTCGACGCCGTAGAACATTATGGGCTGGACATTTCAAAATGACATACCGCATGTCAACCGCTGAGGGGAAGAAGTAGGAACGCTTGGGTCTTTGACCTATGTTCTGTGGTTGTCAACCCCGCAAAATGCGGATGTGCCGCTGTGTGGCCGATTTTCGTCCGGATAAGGAGACAAGGCAAGTGGTGTAATTCACAAACTAACCAACTATGGAGGCCATTTCAAGGGTGTAATGTGGAATGTGTGCCAAGACTTTTTTTTTTTTTTTTTTTTTTTTTTTTTTTTTTTTTACAAAAATGGCATGCTTGTTTCAGATTCATAAGTGCAACGATTTCTTTAGGCGAATGATGAACAAAACTTGGCTGATGTATGTTTTCTTGGTAGATCTTTATTAGTTTCCGAATCTTTCCACATCAAACATTCCGATCGAGGTTAACTTCAGCTGACTCTGTTCGTCCGTGTGTTCTGTGTGACACTGGTTATATTATTATGTACTAGGTGAACAGGTGCCTCTGGCAAAGATAGGTCAGAGTTGCGGATCTGTATTGTTTCAAGTATAGGAGACAAAGTTGTATTCCTCTTCCATTGTTTACTCTAACGTCTCTCCGCCGCACTCACTGTTCTAGTTGTTCTAATTTTTATGTTGTTTTTAAATATATGGTTTTCATGTCTACATTTATTTGTTTTATGATGTACTTATTGTTTCCTCTCTCTCTCTCTCTCTCTCTCTCTCTCTCTCTCTCTCTCTCTCTCTCTCTCTCAATCAGACTCGCACGCATGCATGCGGAGAGAGAGAGAGAGAGAGAGAGAGAGAGAGAGAGAGAGAGAGAGTTCACACACACACACACACACACACACACACACACACACACACGCACGCACGCACGCACGCACGCACGCACGCACGCACGCACACACACACACACACACACACACACACACACACACACACACACACACGCAGGCACAGAGACAGAGACAGAGGACTAATCCTTCGGAAACAAACTTGACCGTTTCCTGCCTGTCATATGCACACTCTCTCCCCCTCCCCGTTCTCTACTACCCCCTCCACTCTTCCCCCTCTCTCTCACCCTTCTTCCTCCCGTTGCCTGCCTTCTGTTGAGCGTGCCGAGCCTTGGTCTGATAGTACAGTGCCTCCCCTGAAGCGTCTGACAAGGATGCCAGGACCCCCGCGATTGGAACTGGTGAGATTTACATCCTGTCAGCCTGGTAGGACACGTAGTGGAATGACGACAGCAGCCAACGGGGATGAGAACGCCGAGGTCTCCATCTACCAATCAGCAGATGTTACCATTCGTTTGTTTGTTTATAGGGACAAAACGAACAAAACAAGACAAGAAAACCTATGGTTGTACACAGTTTTGAAAAGATTTGGTTTTGACTTTTAGCGCATTAAGATAACATTCACCATGTTCATGTGACAGAGCAAGTGGAGTTTTAGGGGGAGGGTGGTGATGGCTGTGGGGGGGGGGGGGGAGAAAGAAAAAAAAAAAAAGAACTGAATTAGACTCTAGACTGGTTAAGCTTCGTTTCTGTTTACCTCTCTCTCTCTCTCTCTCTCTCTCTCTCTCTCTCTTTCTCTCTCGCTCTTATTCATATATAGATAGATGCGCGCGCATGTGTGTGTGTGGGAGGGGGAAGTAGGGGGGGGGGGGGGGGCTACTTGATTCGTCGAATTCTGTTATCTTGTCTCCGATTGGTAGAAATAAATCTGGGCGTTCCAGTGTTGGAACTGATCCATCGGCTATGCCTGCCACCTTGACGCCTTTATCCGTTAAAGGGCCGCTACCCCTGACTTCCTTCCTTCCTTCCTTTTGGAACCCCCCCCCCCCCCCCCCTACTTCCGGAACAATCTCAACGTTGGTGTCAGTCTGTTTGAATTAAGTCTATGGGCATTGGTTTTGGATGTGCGTGTGTGTGGGATGGGGGGGGGGGGGGGGAGTGGCGCAGGGGAGGACGGTGGGATGGGATGGGGGCTGGGAGCTGGAGGGATGTTTTTACACGTTGCCAGGATGGTAATCAGTCCGCTCCACTTCACCCCCCCTCCCGTCTCTCGCTCTCTCTCTCTCTCTCTCTCTCTCTCTCTCTCTCTCTCTCTCTCTTAGTATGCTTCTCTCAATCTGTCTCTCTCTGTCTCTGTCTCTCTCTTAGTATGCTCTCTCTCTCTCTCTCTCTCTCTCTCTGGCATTGAAGCGGGTTCCCGCGAACACTGTCGTGTGACTAGTGTTCACCACTTTTTTTTTTTAATTTATTGTTTCTAAGGGAGACCAGATGTTAGGAAATACGTGCCTTCCCTTTTGGTTGAAGAACTGCTCTCTCTCTCTCCCTCTCTCTCTCTCTCTCTCTCTCTCCCCCCCCCCCCCCCCCCCCCCCACCTCCAGAGTGTTGGCGGCAGTTCATTGCCCTTGCAGTGAGTTGGTAAGCATGGCGTTTCACCCACATGGCAGTGTGTCATAATGGCTTGGTTTCACAACACCACGCAGGAAAAGGTCGTTCACCTCATCTGGAGAGCTCTCCTCACTGGCGGTTACAAACTGGGACGGTGTCGCAGCTACAGCCAGCTGTAGCGACTCGCCGGCGTTTTCTGGTCTGCTGCACCACGTCCGCTCAAACGCGATTTACCCAGTGACGTTTCGCCAAGACACGTTTTGTCCCATCTCGTTTCATCCACTGCGTCCACTTATTCTCACATGTCTGTCGCGTTTCGCCTCCAAATCGAATAGAATCAAGCCCATAGAGCAAGGTCGAGGGCGGAACAAGAACGAGGAGGTGGGTGGGGTGGAGAGGGACGGAGGGAGAGGAAGGAGATAAAGGCCGGACGTGGGTGGGCGGGGGGGGTGGTGGTGGGGGGGAGGAGAGGGAGAACCGAAAAGGCAGAGGGGAAGCGGAAGGTTGGGGGTATGACGGACGGGTACCAGGGTGGAGAGGATAGGACGGGTGTGTTTGTGTGGGGCGGGGGGGGGGGGGGGGGGGGGGGGGGGGGGGGGGCAGAAAACGGGAGAAGAGGACTAATATTAGTATAAAGAAAAGAGGCAGCGACGAAAACTAAGAGAAAATGTGGACAACGCAGTCTGATTCTGCTTCTTTCTGGTTTGAAACAAATCTACTGCATTGTTGATACAAACAGTTAAAGAGAAATGTTACCAGAGGCCAAAAAAAGGAAATCATTTCATGTACCGCCGTCTGTTTTTCCATAGACCACAAACAAAATCTTCTGATCGCTGCACCACAAATAAACTTTGGTTGGACCGTGTGAGAGCATTTGGGTGAAAGGTTACGCTTAAGATTCTTAGAGCTACACGAAACGGGAACTCTCGCATTTACACACGAGAATGAAAACATGGTGTGTCCTTCCTGCCTCCAGAAAAAAACGAGAAGCAAGATGAGCGCGAAAAAAAAAACGGGCGCCAGCTGATTCGTGTCAGCAAGGTCGTTACCTCTTCGAGCCCTTCTTGCTGTTGGAGAGTGAGAATGCTTTTTTTTTTTCTCTCATGCACCAATCAAAAGATGCCACTGCATTCAGCCATTTTCTCTGTCTAGCAATAGAGCTTCAAAACACCAGCGATCTCTCGCCGTTGTTTCGCTCCACTTGCCACGAGATTGCGCAATGAAACTGCTGCCGAGTCACTTCGGTGTTCATTGGTGCCTATGCAGACCCAGCACATGCAGGACACCACCAGCTGCTCCCCCCCCCCCCCCCCCCCCCCCCCCCTTTCCGACGACGACGATAATTGCATAGTCGCGAAACCCGCGTGTGAGTGAGCGCTCCCACCGGAAGGCGCCTTCAACAGCCCCCATGAATTTGCCGATACGGTGACCCTGACAGAACCAAACCAAGGCCATAGACGTCGATAGAAACCGAAACAAAAGACACCAATGAAAACAGGGCATGAAGGTTACAGAATTTGAGATTTTGTGCTGATAGATGAGAGTGAGAATGGTGAAGATGATGCCCCAGATTTCCACTCTGGTCTGAGACAACTTGAAAGGGTGTACTGTCACAAGATAACCCAGAGTCAACCATGCTCCGTAGATCTGGGCAACACTCTTTAGAGACGCATCCCAATGTGACTGAAACTCGACATCCCAGTGGAACCCAGAGCAAACTCTACTGTAGTTAGGGGCCTGTCGCGTCGGAAAATCTCACAAAGAAATAACTCTGATGGCAATCAAACTCACGACCTCCCAGTCGGCAGTCCGCGACATTAACCACTTTTGCACGGCTGCTGGTGATTGGGAAAAAAGTTGTTCAAAGTATTGACTTCTTGGAAGTCAGATCGAAAACTGCTAATGCTGAATTTCAACATTCCAGAGGGGCGGGCGTGGGGGGGGGGGGGGGGGGGGGGGTCTTGTCTGCCTTTTTTCTTTTTTTGTTGTTGTATTTTGTTTTGGTTTTAGTTGCACTACACAGAATGAGACAAAAAACGGCCTTTCCACGCATAAGTTAGCACATAAATGGAGGAATGGTGAGTAGCAGATGTGTTGTCTGCTGAGGAAGTCTCAGCCGTTCTGAAAAATATCATAGCGGTCGGTCGGAATACTCTCAGTATGCTGGCCAGTAGAACACAGCTGCCAATAACAGCGCCACCTACAGGAACCATTACACGTTCAGTGAAATGGGAGGGGGAGGAGAGAGAGAGAGAGAGGCACACTCTAGTCTTCAGCCAATCCAATGATCAATCGCATCACCGTCTGAAGAAAACACCGTTGTTAAAAATGCCGTCATCTTGTGTGTGTGTGTGTGTGTGTGTGTGTGTGTGTGTGTGTACGTGCGTGCGTGTGTGTGTGTGTGTGTGTGTGTGTGTGTGTGTGTGTGTGTGTGTGTGTGTGTGTGTGTGTGTTAAAACAGTTGCTTTGCACTGTGTTTGTGTGTTTATTTGTATTTTGGCTCCTTCCTTTGTAAATCTGCAGTGTGTTTCACATTGTACTTCTGTAATCTACCTTACACTGTCTTGTAAGAACACAAAAATGACACGTTTTGGGAGGACAACGTATGTGAATACTTCATCAGTTGAAAACAATGTTTTTTGTGTCCTAAATATATAACTGTTTTTTTTTTTATTCCCCGCAGCAAGACAGTCAACACACACCATACTGCAAACTTCGTGACCCGGAAGTGAACTTTGCAAAAGCCTGTAGAAACAGCTCTGTCCGCATGCTCACACGAAGGGCCAGTGAAACGTGCCTGTCACAGATGGCTGTGCCTCTTTCACTACAATCCTGGAACTCACAGAGTCAAGTACGTCATTAAAAAAAACTGCAATACGTGGATCGGTAGCTTCGCAGACTCCAGGAAGAAACCACCATGGCCACATCACTGGTTACTCTTAGTCCCTTGCCATGGTCAGTAACCCGGTTAACTGCTGACCATGCAGGATAGAGCTGAAGTTTTCACAGCAACAGCTTTTTTTGTTCTCTGCAACATTAGCTAGCTGCTGCTGGGTGAGATTTGACTTAAACACCTCATGTTTCACATTCATGCAACACAAGATGGACACTCTTCAAAGAGTTAAATCCCTGTTTTTTCTTGAAAGTAAGAACATTGCGTATTCTGTTTCAGATCCCATGGGTGGACTGCTGCAAGCATAACCAGCCGCGTCTGCTGAGGAGGCTCTCGCAGGAGTCGAAAACTGACTCTACACTGGCATAAACTGGTCTCTTCACAACACACAACTCAACAGTTTCTATCAGCTGTTCCATTTTTACCCCTGATCCCTTCTTTTAAAATCTTTATTGAGTCATTTTTATGATAAATATTGAAAATTGTTTACCAGCTTCTTGATACCTTTCATGCCATAACGTCTTTACCATAACTGTTCGTTTGTATTTTCTTGTCCTGCTTTAAAAGAAAAAAATACCATCAATGTGTGTTCTGCTCAACTGGCGGCTCAGTGGTTTAACACTTGTTTTGTTTCCAGACGGGAAGAATCACCCAAGAATCATTTGCTGGAGGAAATCTTTGATGCTGCAGTGGTATGTACCATCAGAGCGACTATCTGTGGAGACAGACAGAGCTGAGCCCAGCTGGGGGGGAAAGAACTTTGCTTAGACTGCGAATTCCGTTTTCTTCTTCCAGATGAGTTACTCTCCCGTTACGCCCCCCCCCCCCCCCCCCCCCCCCCCCCCCCCCCCCCAACACACACACACACACACACACACACACACACACGCGCGCGCGCGCGCGCGCGCGCGGGCGCGCGCACACACACACACACACATACACACTCTCTCTCTCTCTCTCTCTCTCTCTCTCTCTCTCTCTCTCTCTCTCTCTCTCTCCAAGCCTCCAAGCTACAAATTCTCCACCACGAACGGAAAGTACTACCGATTATTTTTTTTATAACCAGCCTCCTATTCTCTGTCACGTAAAGTGTAAGCTCTACCACCTGAGTGTTGTAGCCAGGCTCCTTTACCCATTTAGTAACACTATGGACGCGATGTTTTCCCTTGGTCTCTGTATGTATGATGGACACGTGGCATATCTATTGACCTGCATGTTCCAGGGACCTTCATTAAGTGCTACCTTACTAGCATTCAGCAATGTTTAAACTCTTAAAACCCATACCGGTCCTTTGGTCAAACCCATATTTGTCATTGGGTCAAATCCATGCTGGTCCTTTGGTCAAACCCGTATTGGTCCTTCGGTCAAACCCATACTGGTCCTTCGGTCAAACCCATATTGATCCTTCGGTCAAACCCGTATTGGTCCTTCGGTCAAACCCATATTGGTCCTTCGGTCAAACCCATATTGGTCCTTCGGTCAAACCCACGCTGGTCCTTCGGTCAAACCCACGCTGGTCCTTCGGACAAACCCATATTGGTCCTTCGGTCAAACCCACACTGGTCCTTCGGTCAAGCATGGAGACTACATGACTAAAATAGCGTGGATATTCTATATATCCTCCTATAACAGTGGACTTTGGGAGGGAGAGAGGAACAGGCTTGTTAGAAGGGTGTATACTTTCTGTAAATCCACGCGTCACGCGATATATCTCGCGTTACTCGCTACAATTCCATGGCTAGTACGTGAGCCATGAACCGAGACTTGCTTTGTTCTGCCTGTTCACGGTCGGATGAGGACGGTGACGCACGGCCGTCAGCTTGTCATCTCATTTCCTCTCCTCCCCCATTTGAATAGCCTCCCCTTTTCTTTCCTCCGTCCCCCGGGATGAGTTTTCCGCTGACCAAGGCCAGGTGATCGGCCCATTGAGTCTGGCACCCCGCTGCTGTCGTTACATGGAAAGCCTGTGTGTGTGTGTGTGGGGGGGGGGGGGGGGGGTAGGTAAGTGTGTGTGTGTGTGGGGGGGGGGGGGCGAGGGGTTGAGTGTGTGTGTGTGTATGTGTGTGTGTGTGTGTGTGTGTGTGTGTGTGTGTGTTCGTGTGTATGCGTGGTGCGTGTGTGTGTGTGTGTGTGTGTGTGTGTGTGTGCGCGCGCGCGCGCGCGCGCGCGCGTGTGTGTGTGTGTGTGTGTGTGTGTGGCGCATGCACTTAGGGGTGTCTGGTTTGCAAGCGAGTTGTCCGTCACATGTTGCGCGTTCGAGCCTCACTGGAGAGAGAGAGAGAGAGAGAGAGAGAGAGAGAGAGTTAAGTTTTCGCCCACTTTCTCTTCGTTTTACTTACCACTTTCTTTTCGTTTTACTTGCCAACCCTTCGCTGGCTGCTTTGGGGTGCTTTTGGGTTCTGTTTTTGAACCCTCGGTGGTGAGACTACCACAGAATTATAGACTGTGGTGTGTCTCCATTTGATGCCTAGGAAGCACAGACAATATCAGCCGTGCCTCCCTGATGAGTCCGATCCAGCGAACGAAAGGCCTCGGAGCAGGCGATATAAATGGTTCAGTATCCATGATGGATTCCAGTGGTCCCCATATGCTGCCAGTGAAGGGTTTTGTATTTAGAATGATTTCCTGGTTTTTCATCTTTTTGTTAAATAAATCTTTGCCGAAGCATCACTACAATGACAGAGGAATCCCACTTCAAAATTGTGCAGCACACACACACACACACACACACACACACACACACACACACACACACACACACACACACACAGAGAGAGAGAGAGAGAGAGGAGAGAGAGAGAGAGAGAGATGCCACCACATTTTGCTTTCCGTCTTAACGTGTTGTCGTTCTGGTGGCTCAGTATTGAGTAAGTTATGTTCCCCAGTTCCCAACTCTCCGGAGATACTTTATCCCTCATTTTATCCGTTCATCCAGTTTGCCGTGCCTTGACAGGGGACGTTGAATCTGAATGCCGCCAAGTCACCGGTGGATAAGCTGCCTGGTGGTCCTACCACCGGCACTAGTTGCGTCAATAGAAACTGGGGGGGGGGGGGGGGGGGGGGGGGGGGGGAGGAGGGGGGAGGGGTTGGGGGGAGGGATGGTAAGGTGATGTGGCAGTCAGTTCCACTGTGCTGTTCGATCACTAATCCCCCAAGGGTGTCATGTCATTTTTTTTTTTTTTAATTCAGCGAGCTGCTAAAGCTATAGGAAATGGAAAGGAGGTGGGGGTGCTATGCTAAGGAGAAAAAAAAAGACTGGGGACGGGGTGAGAGGAGGGGGTAAGTGGCTGAGGTATGGATGGGGTGGGTAGGGGGCGAAGGGAGAGAGCAGAGTGAGGGGTTGGGGGTGGTGATGGGGGGTGGGGGAGGCTAGGACAGGTCTTCTGTTTACATGTTGACTTTGGAAAAGCGTACATCTTCTGCAGTGTTGACATATCCTTCTGCGCACGCCGTCTCTCTCTCTCTCTCTCTCTCTCTCTCTCTCTCTCTCTCTCTCTCTCTCTCTCTGTGTCACACACACACACACACACACACACACACACACACACACACACTTTTTCTTGCCTCATATTTCCAGCGCGAGAGAAGATGACATCATTTGGGTCACATGGACAGAGAGCTCACTGGCAACGCATGCAGATTTCCTCGTCAGCAGGGGCAGTAACCGAGCTCCAGCCGTTCCTGACACCAGGGTGGTTCGATCCGTGGTCAAGTCCGCCGTCACGCCCCCCTTGTCGTCAGGCAGCCTGCTGCGAGGGAGAGCTGTCCAGGACAGGCCGTGTCCATGAGGTCAGACCTCAGAATAGACTGGGTCAGCTATTTATACTGCGTCAGCTATTTATACTGGGTCAGCTATTTATACATGGGGGTCATCCATGTGTACACGCATCAGCCTGAGGCCTCGTTGGATGGAGACGGTGGTAGGTCGTTGTAACACACGACTGAGGATCGATGGCGGAGCCACCTACCTCACCTCCTCCCTTCTCATGATCAGTCCTGGTGATGGTTAGCTGCGGACGTAACGACAGTTGGTTTTTGCTTCTGCTGAATGTTTTAAGGTCGATTTCCTAGCGTCATGACATCCTAGTTCTAACTGCTCTCTGTGGACTGCTGAGGTTGCGTGCAATAGGAACAGGCCTGGGTGTGGCTGTCTCGGGAGGAGCCGGAGTGAGCGGTGTAGGAATAACAATTGAGGGGCACAAATGTTAAGACAGCAAACAACAACATTGATTTTGGAACAACTATAAATCGCTGTTTTTGTAGCCAGATACACAAGGCCTGAGTTCTGCTCTTCGCTTTGATATCACGTATCATGCGTTAGGGGTTCTTTCTTTTCTTTCTTTCGGTTTTTATCCTTTTTTTTCATCTTCGGTTCACATACACTGTTATTTGTGCACCCGTCTGAGCAATTGTGTATATGCAAGAGTGTACATGCACGCATGCATTTTATGTCACATATTTTCCATTTATAGACGTGTGTGTGATGCGCGCGCGCGCGCGCGCGCGCGCGTGTGTGTGTGTGTGTGTGTGTGTGTGTGTGTGTGTGTGTGTGTGTGTGTTGTGTGTTTATTCACTTAGATATTAAGATATCTGCCGACTTGTATTTGACCGGGGTGGGGGGGGGGGGGGGGGGGGGTTAGGGGCGAGGGTGGTGTGAGGATGGAGGGGAGGGTGAGGATAGGGGATTGGCAAAGGTTGACGTTACACTTCTCCCTCTATTCAGGAAAATGCCGACTGTGTCCTCTGTCTGTGAATGCCAATGTCGTGGGATGTCCGGTTGTAACCTCCGCCAAAGGAAGCTTTGTTTCTGCCCACCTCCATCGCCTAGTTTGCTCGTCTCTCTATTAACATCATTTAAAAAGAAAACTGAACCTATTTCAAACGAAACTTGGTTGAAAAATGGGGAAAGTGACACACAGACGAACCCACGCAATATTTGACGTCGATTCGTGGTGTGGGGATCCAGTTGACATGGCGAATCCAGACTCCAATCAGCAAGATTGTGCCAAAACTACCTGACCGATTTTAATGAAACGTGGTGCAAATCTTGAATATGGCCCCAAAAGGAAAACAATATATTTTTGGTGGGGGTCAAAGGAGGACCCAGACAGAATTTTCTTGCTTTGATGGAAGTCTGCGCTCTCCGGAGTGTCCTTTTTAGCATTGAGATGTGACGGGAAGATGCTTATGATCATTCTTGTTATGCAATCCTTCTAACACTCCAAAACCGTTTCATATTTAGGCAACTACTTTCCTTGGAGTGCAAAGAAATTGTGGCATTTCTCACCATGTGCCATTTAATTATCAACAGATTGAAGGGACAGGGGTTTGGTATGTTACATGCTCACTTCAATGAGATGCGTGTGGCTGATTAACGACATAGGTTTTTTTTTTTTTTCCCACATAATTATATATAACATAAATAAACAGTTAGATAGATGTGTGTGTGTGTGTGTGTGTGTGTGTGTGTGTGTGTGTGTGTGTGTGTGTGTGTGTGTACTACTACTGCTACTGCTGCCGCTGCTGCTGCTGCTACTGCCACTACAGCTACTGCTACTACTAACCACATTCCATAACGCAAAAGCACAGGCACACTCACGCCCACGCATACATTTGCAATCACCCTCATTCCCCTTCCCACCATTTTTTCTGTCTTGTTTTACGTTTGTGAAACTGTCGAATTTTCCAACAGAACTATCGACACAGATAGTATTGTTGTTGCCATTGGTGATTTACGCGGGATACGTGCGTGCTGCATAATTTAAGGGACCTCAGTCTCTCTTCTGGACGAAAAGACTTCCCTGTATTTCTCATCTGTGTACAAAACTGGAATCTCTTTCAGAATTACGATTTACCAACATAAGTAACTTGTGATTAACCGATGCCTCGGTTCAGATTTGAAATCCAACTGATGGCTCCAATTTCATAACATTCCTTTCAAATGAGATCAGGAAAGAAAGGTTGATACACTTCTTCAAGGCCTGAATTTGGAGACATTTCTTGGGAGGAGTTTTGCAAGTTAATGCCAGATTTCTTGTCATTTTCACGGGATTGTGTTACAGATAGTGTGGTCAGATTCCTCATTTTTTTCAAAGGATTGTGATTATGGTTTTCGTGATGGTCATGCGTTTAGTTGTATCAACACTACTCCCTCTTTTCCTTTAAAAATAAAAGCTCCAAAGTGTGTGTGTGTGTGTGTGTGTGTGTGTGTGTGTGTGTGTGTGTGTGTGAGAGAGAGAGAGAGAGAGAGAGAGAGAGAGAGAGAGAGAGAGAGAGAGAGAGAGAGAGAGATTGAGTTTGTGTCTGTGAGTGTGTACGTACGCGCGCGTACAATTTCACACACACACACACACACACACACACACACACACACACACACACATGAACTTCACCTTTCAGGTGATATTTTTTTAAAACACCCTTCTCCCTAACCACACCTCACGTTTAAACCCTCCTGCCCCGCCCCTCCCTCTCGCTTACCCGACCTCCCAACTTCCCTTCCCCTCCCCCCTTCCCGCCCCTCCCCCGCCCCCCCCCCCCCCCCCCCACGCCTTCTTCCCCGCTTTCCCCGACTCCCCCTCTACCACCCCTCTCTCTCCCTCGCTGCACGTGAAGCAGTCCAATTTCAGTGGGACACAGTGACAGCGACACTATCGAGTCAGATCGAAATCGACCCCTCCGTCCCTCCCTGTGTCCGTGCGTCCCGCGGACCCCCCTGCGTTCATCCATCATCATTACCGTGCTCTCTGTCTCTAGGACAGACCCAACACGGCAATCCGAGAACCCACAACCTCACTGGCCACCACTACCACCATCACCACCACCACCACCACTGCGACCACCACAACCACCGCCACCACCACCACCAAACAACGGAGCCTAGTTGTCGTCTATCCCCTCGAGCTCTTCCATAAAGTGTACGTGTCTCCGACGCCCCCTTCACCTCCCTCCCTTCTCTTACCCCTCTCCCCCCTCCCTCACCGCCCCCACCCTGTCGCCTTCCTCCGCCCTCTTCCGAGCGAAAGGCTAACCAAGAGCGAGGCAGAGCGGTACGAGCTAAATTCATTGCTGACGTCGTCCTAATTTCTATGCGGCTTGCTCTGCTCTGCCCTGCCCTGCCCTGGCCTGCCCTGCCCGTCTCTCCCCCACCGTCAATCCGCGGGCCGCTGGTCCAATCACACCACACCAGAAACACACAGACACACACAGACACAGCGCACCAGGAGAGTGGAGGAGGTGGGTTGGGCTGGGCTAGGCACACTGAGAGGGAGAGAGAGAGAGAGAAAAAAAAAAACAGGATGGAGAGAGAGAGAGAGAGAGAGACAGAGAGAGAGAGAGAGAGAGAGAGAGAGAGTAGATGGGTGGGCGAAAAAAGGAGGGGAGAAATTGGGGAATGGGAGGGGAACGAGGGAAGCGAGCAGGGACTGGGAGGAGGGAGGGAGGGGGCGAGGGAGCACCACTGTAGCAGACAGCTTCGGTGAACCCTGAAGGAGGGAAGGGATAGGGGGGGGGGGGGGGGGGGGGGGGGGGGGGGGGGGGGGGGGAGGGGGGGGGGGACAAAGACCGAGTGAACCGAGGGAATAGAATAGAGATGATGGTGGAGTGGGAGGAAGGGGAGAGGCGAGGGGGAAGAGTGGCCGAGGAGGGAGGGGAGGGGATACACGGAGATGTGACAACAAAGAGGAGGTGAGAAAAAAAAAAAACCGCAGTGGCCCTGGCAGCAGGCCTTTGAAAAGAATAGCGTGATCAGGACCTGGGGGGGGGGGGGGGGGGGGGGGGGGGGTTGTATGCTGTTCCAAAAAAGAAATGCATCATTTTCTTTGACTGTTACTGTGTCTGCGCCGAGGAACCTTGGAAGTGCTGAGTGTGTCCAGCGACTTCTGCAAGCGTCATACGTCACACACTATAGTTCATGAGCAACGTTTATTTGCTTTCACTCCATTTTAGAGGACAAGGAGGGTTTAACAATGCGTAATTGGTCGTCAGCGTGCACTGTACAGAAACGAAAAAACCGAAGAGACATGCACACTGCAGTGTTGAAAAAAAAAAAAGTTAAGAACAGTTGTCAGATATTGAAACTGAAACCGAGCCGTATACGTCAAGCAAGGCAGTATTTCATACACATGTGAACACTGCCTGGCAAAATCTTATGAGGTTAGATCGTTTCGGTGTTCATACCCTGAAAAGGTTACTTAAACAAATGACAAATGTTAAACATTGAGCATAGTTTCTATATATATTTTGGAACAAAGGATGATGTGAATACTCAGGTCCAGAACTGAATTCATCTTCCTGTTGAAATCTCTACACGATGTTCCTTCTCTGAACCATCCATATTGTCATCCTTCTGTTTTAAGACTGCATGATTCATAGCAGGGGAATTTCATTAACACAATGATATGTTGATGTGATACTTTTCTCTGCAACCCCTACCCTCCACCTTCAATTTC
>JADBJO010003715.1:192500-195000 GCA_016801955.1 Conus betulinus
CGGGCAGTTTTGGTGTAGGGGGATTTTTCCCTCGGAGTTTACATTGGCTCTGACTCATTTCCCATACAGTCCTTCGAATGAGACTATAAACAGAGGTTCCGTGTGTGAACGCGCGCATAACATCTTGCACACACATAAAATCCCATCACCAACTTTCGGAGGAGAAGGTCAGTTTGGCCGTTGGTATGGATGAGACGTTACACATAGCATGCACCTTCCCCGAAGTTGGAGTATGGCTGCCTTAATGGCGGGATAAAAAAAAAAAAAAAAGCATATAAACGTACTCCAAGTTTATCCTGAATACACGTGAGATACTCCATAAAGAGGAAAAAACCGCCTTGGGCTGGTGTAACCGTTAGTAATGGCTATTCTGGTAAACGTCAGGCATCACCTGTGACCTATAATGAACATACTTGCAAATTTTCAGAAAGATCGGCCAAGAACTTTCTGAGATTTTCCATGAAGAAGAAGAAACTATTCTGGGACTGTTAGAAACGGCTATAACGGTACACTTAAACATCCGGCATCATCCGTGACCCATAATGCACATACCTACAAATTTTTCAGAAAGATCGGCCACGTACTTTCTGAGATATTCCATAAAAAAAAAAAAAAAAACGTTATGGGTCATTATAGCCGTTAGTAACAGCTATAATGGTAAACTAAACATCGGGCATCATCAGTGACCCATAATCAACATACCTACAATTTTTTTAGAAAGATCGGCCAAGCACTTTCTGAGACATTCCATAAAAAAGGAGATCTGTTATGGGCCGTTATAGCCGTTAGTAATGGCTACAACGGTACGCTAAAACGTCAGGCATCGTCCGCTGCCCACGATGAACATACCTACATATTTTCAGAAAGATCGGCCAAGTATTTTCTGAGATATTCCATAAAGAAGAAAAACCGTTATGGGCAGTCATAGCCGTTAGCAACGGCTATATCGGTAAACTAAAACATCAGGTATCATCCGTGACCCATAATGAACATACCTACAAATTTTCAGAAAGATCGACAAAGTGCTTTCTGAGATATTCCATAAAGAAGAACAACCGTTATGGGCCGTTATAGCCACTGGTAACGGTTATAACAGTAAACTAAGACATCGGGCATCATCCGTAACCCATAGTGAACATGCCTGCTAATTTTTACAAAGATCGGCCAAGTACTTTTTAGATATTCCATACAGAAGAAAAATCCGTTACAGGCCGTTACAGCCGTTAGTAACAGCTATAACGGTAAACTAAAACATCGGGCATAATCCGTGACCCATAATGAACATACCTGCTATTTTTGACAAAGATCGGCCAAGTACTTTCTGAGACATTCATGAAGAATAAAAACCGTTACAGGCCGTTCCAACCGTTAGTAACGGCCATAACGGTAAACTACAACATCGGGCATTATTTGTGACCCATAATGAACATACCAACAATTTTTTTTTAGAAAGATCGGCCATGTACTTTCTGAGATATTCCATAAAGAAGAAAAAAAGTTACAGGCTGCTACAGCCCGTTAGTAACGGCTGTAACGGTAAACTAAAACATCGGGCATTATTTGTGACCCATAATGAACATTCCTACAAATTTTCAGAAAGATCATCCAAGTACTTTCTGAGATATTCTATAAAGAAGAAAAACCGTTACAGGCCGTCAAGCCGTTAGTAACGGCTATAACGGGGTAAACTAAAACATCGGGCATCATCGGTAACCCATAGTGAACATATCTGCTAATATTCACAAAGACCGGCCAAGAACTTTCTGAGATATTCCATAAAGAAGTAAAACCGTTACAGGCCGTTACAGCCGTTAGTAACGGTTATAACAGTGTAAACTAAAACATCGGACTTTATCCGTGACCCATAATAAACATACCTGCTAATTTCGCAAAGATTGGCCAGGTGCTTTCTGAGATATTCCATAAAGAAGAACAACCGTTAGGAACGGGTATAACGGTAACCTAAAACATCGGGCATCATCCGTGATCCATAATGAACATACCTACAAATTTTCAGAAAGATCGGCCCAGTTAGTTTTTTGTTTGGAGCGAGTGGAACACATTTCGACCACGGACGGACGGACAGACACACAGACAGCATTTCTTCGTTCCCATTCTAAAGTACTTCCTGTTCTATAAGAACTGGGAGTACAAAAACGGTCATACACAAAACTCCACCCCCTATACAGGGATTGTTTTGCATTACATTTGTGTTACACTGTGTGCGTTACATTGGATTACACTGCAGTCCAATGCATTGTATCACATACACTGTTGTATTGCATATATTATTGTATCACATTTTGTTGCAGGCATTGCAATAATTACCTTGCGTTGTATCACATCATGCGGTATTACATTCTGTTGTACGCAATGCTTTGTATTATTCATTCTGTTAGATTGTGCCATTTCCTTTGTTTTTGTACTCCCAGTTCTTATAGGGAGTACTTTACAATGGGAACGAAGAAATGCTCTGTGTGTCTGTGTGTCCGTGGTCAAA
>JADBJO010003715.1:207500-220000 GCA_016801955.1 Conus betulinus
AACAAAGACGCACCCAGCTGGGTGTCGACCCTACTAACTTCAAATCAGACATCTTCCACACACAGTTCCATTCTCAACAAAGCGCAATACTGTTATCAATACCATCCTCGCCCCCTTCCATAAAAACAAACAAACAAAACAAAAAACAAACAAACAAACACAAATTCAGCTCAATCCCATCACAAATTTAAAGCACGCACGTCCAATGGAGAAAAAAAAAAAACAAACAAACAAACTCGTAACGACACTTCCCCCGCAAACATCATCAAGCCTTTCCACCAGTGTCTCTTTCATCAATCGAACTTCTTTCTCACAGGCACCCCTTGAACATCACCATCACCACCACCACCACCAACACTGACACGCCAGCAGCGCAGCGTCTCCTCGGTGGGGCGACTACAAGAGGACGCTTAACGTTGAGTGTAGTAGCTCCCTGTGAAATATTGGCGCCGTGATTCCAGTCAAACGAAGTAGAGCAGCAGTCTGTATAACATGGACGCTGCAGTTTGTTTCATTTAGGAGTGACTGTGTGTGTGAGAGAGCAGGGGTAAAAAAAAAAAAAGCAATGGCTAAGGAATAATGCCATTCAGACAGAACATGTGAGGAAGAAGACACAAATATCTTTTCTCTGTCCCCTTTCTTGATGACTTCATGAGACGGGTAACAACCTGGAACTGGAATGAACGTGTCCTGGACCTGAAATTCATGTCACCAGGCATTGGTTCTCCTTTAACGCGAAGGTAAAATCACCGTTTTGCTTTATATATCAACGTGGAGTGAGCATCACTGTTTGCTTTGTGTATCAACGTGAAGGTACGATCACTATTTGCTTTCTTTGTCTTCTAAGCAGTGAAGACAAATTTCATTTTCATTGATTCATCTTTTATGAAAGTATGTGTGTGCCTGTCTTACAAATCCATCCAGTGTTAACACACCATCACCGTCAACAACAACAACAACAACAACAAAGACCAACGACGACGACGACCTTCCCCCACCTCACCCCCCGTCTCCTCTCCTCGGTTCCCCAACACATAGTCCTCTCTCGCATGGATACTGCACCACTCATCATACGTCCTCTCCCGCATGGATACTGCACCATTCATCGTACGTCCTCTCCCGGATGGATACAGCACCACTCATCGTACGTCCTCTCCCGCATGGATACAGCACCACTCATCATACGTCCTCTCCCGCATGGATACCGCACCACTCATTGTACGTCCTCTCCCGCATGGATACCGCACCACTCATTGTACGTCCTCTCCCGCATGGATACAGCACCACTCATCGTACGTCCTCTCCCGCATGGATACTGCACCACTCATTGTACGTCCTCTCCCGCATGGATACTGCACCACTCATTGTACGTCCTCTCCCGCATGGATACCGCACCACATTGTACGTCCTCTCCCGCATGGATACTGCACCACTCATCAATCGTCCTCTCCCGCATGCAGACTGCACCACTCATCACACGTCCCGCATGCAGACTGCACCACTCATCACAACGTCCCGCATGGATACTGCACCACTCATCAATCGTCCCGCATGCATACTGCACCACTCATCAATCGTCCCATATGCATACTGCACCACTCATCAATCGTCCCATATGCATACTGCACCACTCATCATACGTCTTCTCCCGCATGCATACTGCACCACTCATCAATCGTCCCGCATGCATACTGCACCACTCATCAATCGTCCCATATGCATACTGCACCACTCATCAATCGTCCCATATGCATATTGCACCACTCATCAATCGTCCCATATGCATACTGCACCACTCATCCTATGGAGATAAAGATCTGGACTTTTCTTTCCTTTAAAAAAAAACAAGACTACGTAGGAAAAAAAAAAAAGCCTTGTTACTGATTGTGCATGCACTTTGAAAAATCTCTCTCTCTCTCTCTCTCTCTCTCTCTCTCTCTCTCTCTCTCTCTCTCTCTCTCTCTCTCACCCACGATGGTCTTGAAAGCCAGAGCAAAAAAAAAAAAAAGAAAAAAACACAACAACAAAAAGAAAACAAAAAAAAAACCCCTCAACTCCACCAAAACGAAGAATCACTTCCAACTTTGGCACGCATCACAAAATATGAACAGTGATTGTAGAAATAACTCACAATCAAGCGAATTGTCTTCAAACATGACGCAGACAAAATACAACAACTAACCAATTGTACAGAAAAAGGCAAACAAACAAACAATCAAAATCATTGTTCAATATCCCAGCGGGAAAACAAGTCCACGTACTCGAACGAAAAAACATGGGACGTTTGATTTTCCCCTTATCAGTGGCTTTACATCATCTTAAAAAAAAAAATGCAAAACTACTATCAATCTGTTTAAAAAAAAAATCGCTCAAAACAACTCGAAAAACAGCTAAGAATTCAGCTGCTTGATAATAATGGCTGAGAAAAATGAACCCGGCTGCGTGATGTGGAAACGCTTTATTTGATGAAAAATTGGTACCAAGGAATGTTGGATCCTAGAATGTCGACGTTTTCATCAGTACAGGAACCTATTCAATTACTCAGAAAGGAAAAAAAAAAAATACGGAAGGAGGGAGAGCAAGGGGGAGGGGGGCACTGGGGGGAGAGGAATAGGAAAGAGGAGGGGTGGGTAGGAAGGGGGGGGGGGGAGGACACAGTGCGGAGAAGAACTGAATTACAACAAAAATCTCGTTCACTGTGCGATTCTGTCATCTTAAGATTATACTGGCTTACAAATGTACCGTTTTTCGGTTGAGTAGGAAACATTCTGAATCTCAAAACAGTAGGAAAATGGCAGGAGACAGAGGGGCGGAGAGAGAGAGAGAGAGAAGAGAGAGAGAGAGAGAGAGAGAGAGAGAGAGAGAGAGAGAGGGGGAGGGGCCTGAGGGCTGCGAGGAGAGGAGAGGCATCATCAAATCATCTTTAAACTTTACCCTTCTTCCGAATATAATACTGTGTGAGTGGTACTGGTCATGAACCGAACAACACAACAACGAAAAAGAAGTCGCGGACGCGGATCGTTTTCAATCTACAGCGAAGTCACAGCTTCCGTGTCGAAGAATCGGTCACGTGACCCCCCCCCCCCCCCCCCCCCCCCCCCCCCCTCACGCTAGGCTACCATGACAGAAACCCAGCTCAACAAAGCGGCGCTTTTTGAATAAAGGGAAGTCACTCGCAGCGACTGGGACCCAGGTAGGGTCGCTCGGTCGCCTTGGTTACACAGGTGACCTTGACCCTGGACCACTTTGACCTCGATCTATAACCGCGGCCTTGCGTCGCCTGGCGGAAGTCACCTGGAACGTGACGTCTACCTTCCAGAGGTATCAACATGTGGCCCAATGATAGAGTCATGTCTTTGATTCAGTTCAGGTCATCATGACAGGGACCTGGCAACACTGAGATCTGTCGGTGGCAGTGACTGTTGTTACATTCAGGGAGGTTCAAGTCGACCTCCATCTTATTTCAATATCATTATTCAATATCAACATCGATAACAGCATCTCAGGAGAGCAGAGAGGTGAGGAAGATCTACCCAGAACTACACTAACACCACCAGAATGAAAACACCGATGTGCTGTTAATAGGCCTCCTCTCTCCTTCCTTCCCCCCCCCCCCCCCCTCCTCCCCCCACAACTGTTCGATTCCCTTGGAATTGAGCTCGCAACCCCCTGACTATGACCTCTGTGTTGAAACCAACTGAATTAAAAGGAACTTTATATACATGTCCAGTATGCGATAGACTATGTGTCCGTTTCTATGTACGAAGGGGACTGAGGTTTTTGTGCATTTCCACCTGTTCCCACTCTCGAGCATCAGAGCTGTGAGCGAGTAAGTACATATGTATTCTTCTGGGGGGGGGGGGGGGGGGGGGGGGGGGGGGGGGAGAGATTTTGATAAAACGACAGTCAGTACAATTACATGAGAATAAAAATAGAAACCTAATATAAAGGATGTGAAAGTGAAAAAAAAAAAATGTTTAGACATTAATTAAGATCAAGTTAAAAAAATAAAAAGGGGAAATAACATACAAATAGAATAATGAAACAGAGGAAAGGGAGGATACAATTTACAAACTGGATTGCAAAACATATTAAGAGTTACCTAATAATGAAAAAGGACATGGTCAAACTCTGGAGGAGAGAGAGAGAGAGAGAGAGAGAGAGAGAGAGAGAGAGAGAGAGAGAGAGAGAGAGAGAGAGAGAGATGAAAAGCCAGGGAAATAGAGCGAAATGAAACAAAGCAAAAAGTATTCGTGGAAACTTTTATCTGACAAAAAGGGACAGTTTCGCAGCATGATGCGTGTCGAATACCGTTTTTCAATCCATCTTTTCAAATGTGTTTCTGCACGAAGAAGTACCTCACAACTTACTGGAGAAGCAGAGGTGAACAACGTGACAAAAGACAGTGGGGGCATTACCAGTTCTACACGGGGCAATTTCACACAACGCATGGCAGTCCAACTATAACACAACAAGAGACCTGTGTCCCTATATCTGTTGGCAAACCGTAGAACAACGTTAAAATAGTCAAAAAAAACATGGAAATCAAAAGCTGGAAGTCATGATATGCACCAGAGTGGCGATGGTACTGAAGATGATGGTATCTGGGGTGTAAGTCTTCAACAATCTGAATGATCAATAGCACACCAGTCTTGAACGATTATTCTTTTGTCCTATGAACAAATTTCAACACATTCTATCAACTGTTCAATACATGCAATGCACACTTCCACTAATGCTGCCTTCACGGCTTCCAATAGAATCAAATCTAGTTTCAAGAGTTAATCAGAAGCGGAATTTTAAGCGTGTCCACATTCAATGAAACTAACACTTTCAAAGCTGGGTACATTTTCCCCTTCAAAAAGATGACCATACGACCAAGATTGCACAAAGTTTCGCCCCAGCTACCATTCATCAATGAATGAAAAAAAATAGACAACGATCATCAAAGCTCTGTGAGATTTTGGTGCTCATTTTATTGTGACCACAATATGGCACTAATGTTTGCATACATTGCCTGTGTCCCTCCAATGTGAAAAAAAAATAAGAGAGAGAAAAACGATTGAAATCTTCTCGCTTTACACACGCTGTCAATATGAAAAACCGTCATTGTTGCCTTTAAAACAGGGCAAACCGAGCTATGTCTCCAACCTCATATTCCGAAATCAATACCTTGAATAGAAAAAAAAAAGCGCAAAAGCCTTGCTTAGTGCAGTCACCGACAATAAACATGATACTAAATGGCCAGTCAAGATCAAACCTCTATGATTCAACAATATACGATTGATCGGCATCCAAACAGCGAAATGCAGCGTTGTCAATAAACTCTCTCTCAATCTCAGCAATCTGGCCACGATGCAGAGGATATTTGCATAGCACAGAACATGGCGACTAAGATGGCAGGGACGGGTAGAGTAGCGAGATAGCTGTGTACACTGTGTTCTCACACACACACTTGACAGCTCGTGGGTGCTAACAATGCTCATCAATACACACCACACGATCATCGGATGTCATCGGCACGGAACGTAGACAGCTCTTTGCATGCGGAACCATCTGCATTGATTCCGTGAAGGTAAAAACAAACAAACGAAAAAAAAAATTCCCACGAAATCCGCCGTCGCATTTTTTGTCCTGTTCATTGGAATACAGATGGAATATCTCTGGCAGTTATTTGGAAAAGGAAGGGGGGGGGGGGGGGGGGGAGACGAGCAGGGATGCGGGCACAAGGGACGGGAGAGGGGAAAGAAGTTTATTACGATAGCCAAGCCTACCCACACAGTACCTTTTAAGGGCTGCCAGAACACAGCACAAAGAAAAAAAAAGCACCGTCAACTTACACCGAAAAATCCAAGAGCATTAAACAAAATACACATTAAATTCGTGACATGACAACCGAATATTTGACAGCAATAGAGTAAAGAAGATGAGCTGAGCTAAGGAGACCACGATTCACCTTATTTTTTCCCCTCCCAATTTATGATGAAAAGGAAAACTAAGTAAAAATATTAAGTTACATGCATAGAGGAAACACATTCAAAAAAGAAAGAAAGGGGGAAAAAAAAAGCCATATACGGGCAAACAGAAAGTGCAGAGTGAAGAGCTAGTGTCTCATCGAACGAAAACAAACGGCACCAGCCTGTCTGAAAGACTGTGTCAAAGACTTGTAAGAAACATGTGAATAATCAATCGCAGGCTACGGTAGCAGCTGGTAGTGGAACGTGCTACCTGAAACACGACCCCATACATCGTGAACAACACACAGGGGCGGGGAAAGAAGGCCTGCAGGCGGATTTCTTCTGTGCCTGTTTATATAATTACGTCACCGCCATTACTTAGCCATGGTCTCTACTCGCTGTGCCTGTGCACGTATTCTTTAGTTTCTATGCTTATAAACCCATGCTGTCATTCTTATGATTATACAGGCCTCTCTCTCTCTCTCTCTCTCCTCTCTCTCTCTCTCTCTCTGTTAATAGACCCACGCTCTGGTTCCTATACCTATAATCCTA
Source organism: Conus betulinus (assembly GCA_016801955.1). NCBI lineage: Eukaryota > Metazoa > Mollusca > Gastropoda > Neogastropoda > Conidae > Conus > Conus betulinus. The sequence continues at coordinate 214,010 of JADBJO010003715.1, forward strand.
TGCCTTTGTTCCTACACCAATACAGATCAACTTTTATAATTCAAGTGGTATGTCATATACCCTGAGTATACTTACATGCATACACTTTAATTCCAATATCTGCAAGAATGTGCTGATCAGCGGAGTTCATATATGCAACGAGACTGCCAGCTGGGGAGAAAGCCTTACACGTCCGCTCTCATTTGCGCCTTCAAAGTAGCATCAACAACTGAAAGCTTCAGTCTGAATCTCTGTATCCATTCTTCTATGTAGGCTATTCACCTTTTTCTTCTGTCTGATTTCAAAACAGCAGGACAAAAATGAAAAAGAGCAAGTTGTTTGAGAAGGGGCCAGCAACCTCAACACACGTAAACCGTTTCGCTTACAAAATTGCATCCCCATGTAAGAATTCGTTTGCGAGCAGTTTTCCCTTCAGTAGTTTGTTCTCAGTTTTGCACTTCAGAAACGCAAGGATCTAGTTCATTAAGCACATTGGCCCTACGGACAGCTGAATAAATGTTGATGAAAATTCGCTCCACTGTTTTCAGGTTTTCACGCGTGCACACACACACACACACACACACACACACACACACACACACACACACACACCACACCACACACGCGCGCGCTACTCCATTCCACCGTCTCATGCTGTCATACAAACCAGCGAATATCTTACGAATAACAGAAAAGTGGAAAGTCTTTGTTTTACTTGATGCCAAAATCACGTGACCATTTCTGCATTTGATACAGCATGCCCAAGGAAAAGTAAGCGTGGCAAATCAAGGGCCAGGCATTTGAAATAAAATGAAATAATACCATTTTATTCATGTGTATTTTTCTTCTACTGACAAACATATATAAATGCATTTGAAGAAGGAATGAAACAAAAAACACTGCATTTGTAAGGGCTGTTGTTACAGAACATTAGTGTTTCAATAATCATGTCAAAGCATACTCGCACACACACACACACACACACACACACACACACACACACACACACACACACACACACATCTTGAAACAGTGCAGATGCTATTCAAAGACAATCTGACATCAGTACACTGTACCGATGCCTTTAATTACTCGCACTCCCACTTTCTATCATAATTATCTAGTTAAACACACACACACACACACACACACACACACACACACACACACACACACACACACACACACGGGCGCGCGCGCGCTCGTTGGCCAAAAATCACTAAAAACAAAATGTCAAGAACAAAAGCATATTCAGTTCTCTACCAAGCCGTTGTTATTGGCGTAATTTGCATAGTTTCAAATGGTGTAAAAACCTGTGCTCATCATTGACATAGATCTAAGTTGACTGGCCATTCTGCTCATACGAAATAAACAGGCTCATTGTGAGTTTAAAAAAAGGGTATAAAAGTAAAACAAAATAAACAAACCCAAAACCCTCCCCACTATCTTTGAATATAGCACACCATATTCCGACGTTTAACACACACAGCAGAAATTATTCATTGCATAGCTCTCTTCGGGATTTTCTTTTTTTTTTTTTTAAAAAATTCGAATGAAATGGGGGAAAAAAAAAAAACAGAAGCCTTTGCCATTCTTAAAGTCACTTACTTGCTTATCAACAATCAGGAAAGTTTAATCATCTCAAAGTAACTTTACCCTTTTTTTCTTTTCCGACCACAAGTTTTGTCTTTTCCATTAATTTCAATCCTTTGTCACTTTAAGTACTTTCTTCTGGGCCAACGTCAATTTGGGGCGATTTAGCGGGCGATTAGAAATACACACAATAATAGTCATAATAAAGCGATCATGATAAAACACCATGGACACATTTACTGGGACATTTGTTAGGATCCCAGAGAATACTATTAGCTGTGTCACCATCTGCCACTCATCTACTGTTCAAAGCAAAGAAGAGAAAAGAAATCAACACTGTTTCATACGATGAGAGAGAGAGAGAGAGAGAGAGAGAGACGAGAGAGAGAGAGGATCCGAGAGAGAGAGAGAGAGAGAGAGAGAAGGCAATCTGGTGCATGTCGAGGCAAACGCGAAAAATACACATTATGAGGCAGTCGTGAAAAAAGGGAGAAAAAAAAAAACAAAAAAAAAAAAAGAAATGAAAGAAAATCACACCACAAGTATATATATCGCATGCAAAATAAACAAACCCAAACAAAGAAAAAAAAAAATCGTAACATGCCAGTATAATAATGATAATAATCTCAACATGTCACAGACAGAATGAACAAGCCGCTCAAGCAAGCCAAGTTTGGCTTTGACGCCGCGGACAGGAGACCTATCATCAAGTCAATCCCCCCTAGTCACAATGGTCTGTGGTACACAGGAGACCTATTATCAAGTCAATCCACCACCCCCCCCCCTAACCCCCCCCCCCAGTCACAACGTTCTGTGGTACAAGGGTGGGAAATCTTAAGTGTGGGTTTTTGGGGGGGGGGGGGGGGGGGGGGCGCGGTGGGAGGAGGGCAGGGGGGGGGGGGAGGAGGAAGGGTGGGGGGAGGGGGAGGGGGGATGGGGGGGTGGGGGGATGGGGGGAGGGGAGGGGGGGGGGGGGGGGAGGGAAGGGGGGGGGGGGGGGGGGTGGGGGGGGGGGGTTGGGGCGGGGGGGGGGGGGGGGGGAGGGGGGGAGGGGGGGGGGGGGGGGGGTGGGGGGGGGGGGGAGGAGGGGGGTGGCGGGGGGGGGGGGAGGGGGGGGGACGGGGGGAGGGAGGTGGGGGGGGTGGGCGGGGGGGTGCGAAGGGGGGTTTGATGTGTGGGCGGGGGGGGACGAGGGGGGGGGGCGGGGAGGGGGGGAGTGTTGTGGCGGTGGGGTGTGGTGGTGTGGTTGTGTTTTCCAGCAAAAGGGTATCACTGCAGTCTTGCAAGGAAAAACGTTTAGGGGTGGAAGATGGAAAATGCCAGGTGGGCCCGTAGCCAATACACTTATTCCTCACCCTTGTCATACCGGACAAGAGTCTACATGCCTTGTGATTAGCGAACTCAAGTCACGAGAAGAGGACGTCCCGTCACGTCGTAGCAGCGAAGAACGGAAAAACTTTGTTCGATATTTTTTCAATACTGACCGGCAGCTTTTTCGGTCAAACATAAACGAGATTTGAGTTCACAGAATGACGGTGGCCGGTTGACTCCAGTCTGCTGAATAGGTTCCTGGACAAGGTGAGTGATTGACGTGCTGTGGGAACGGTTCTCTCTCTGAAAGCATGGATTTGAACCGAGTTCTGAAGTTCTGTGTCCAATGCTTCCGTCTGGAGAGCAGCGGCGTTCTACAGCCCAGGTCCACACACACACTCACAGCAAATTGAAAAAAAAAAAAAAAAAAAAAATGTGTTGTCTGGGTTGAGGACGGGCTTAGAGTGGGGGGTCGAAGAGAGGGAGAGGAAAAAAAAGAAAAAAAAAAAGTTGGAGGAGGAAAAAAAAAAAAGTTGGGGGAAGTAGAACATGAGCCGCCGAAAAACAGTCCTCATACCCCCCAAAAAAACCACAGCAGGACAATCAACTTGGTCCATAAACACAAACAGAAAATCAACTATGGTTCCAGACCCCCAAAACAGACAGATTCCATACTCTGGTTACATAACCCCCAAAACACAATCAACTCTGGTTCCCAGATCCCCAAACAGAACAATAAACCTCTGGTTTCAAGACCCCCAAACCAGGACCATAACCCCATCTGGTTCCAGACCCCAAAAAAAAAACGATAATTCAACTCGGTTCCAGGACAAAAACCATGCTTCTTCATGATTTTTACAATGTCTCTGACTGAGCTTAGAGATAGGGAGTGGAAGGAAAAAGAAAAAGAAAAAAAGGCAGTTGAGGAAAAAAACAAAAAAAAAGGGGGGGGGGGCGGGGGGGGGGGGGGGGGGTGGGGAAGAAGGGGGAAGTTGACGGATCGGTGAAACCAATTCAAGTGAAAGTGGGTCACGAAAAAAAAAAAAAAAAAAAAAAAAAAAAAAAAAACAAAAATAAAAAAAAAAAAAAAAAAAAAAAAAAAAAAAAAAAAAAAAAAAAAAAAAAAAAAAAAAAAAAAAAAAAAAAATCAGAGCCCTTTGGAAGACCTGGAGAGTTGGGAATGGGTGGCTAGGGAGGTGGTGGAAAACCCATGTTCTTCCGGACGCTGTATTTATTGGAGCAGCGCGTCGGAAGAGTATCGGGTTCGGTTGATGGTCTTGTGTGTGTGACGAGGACATTGCTGTTTTCAGTGACGATGGAAGATGCTTGGAAACAGTAGGCACAGGAATCCTGTGGGGGAGAGGGGATATGGGTAAGATGGGGAGGTGGGGGAGGGAGGGTTGCGGGGTAGCCTCGCATGTCTCAAGGTCTTCCAACATTCGCAACTGTGGCAAGCAATGGTCGATTTCTATCACTCACACAACCTCGAGCTCTCTCCTCTTCAAAAAAAAAACAAAACAAAAACAAAAAACAACAAAACAAAAAAAAAAAAATAAACAAAAAAAAAAAAAAAAAAAAAAAAACAAAAAAAAAAACACCCCCCCTGCAAAAAACAACACAAAACAAAAAAACAAAAAACCAAAAAAACAAATAACAACAAAAAAACAAAAAAAAAACCAAACAACAACAAACCAAAAAAAAAAAAAAAAAACACAAAAAAAAAAAAAAAAAAAAAAAAAAAAAAAAAACACCAAAAAAAAAAAAAAACACACAAAGAAAAAAAAAAAAAAAAAATTAAAACCACAAAAAAAAAAAAAAACAAAAACAAAAAAAAAAAAAAAAATAAAAAAAAAAAACAAAAAAAAAAGAAAGAAAGCCAAAGGCATTGCCGTGAATTTGAGGCGAGCGGATTCCGCTAACCCTGACACCAAAACAGCAAAAAAATCTTTCGCCCCCCAAACAACGGCATGGTCCAGTATGTTACTTGTCTGGGTGGTTGTTTGTTTTCTTCCCCACCCAACATTTTTTCATACGGGCGATCAGAAATCCTTCCCCTTCCCAAGCGAACTTTGCTGTTTCTCTCGCAGCAGTCGTCAAGTGTGAGTTCAAAAGACACGTTTTCTTTGTTTTTTTTTGTTCTGTTTTAAAATCAAGGCCCGAGTGATGGCGGGGCGCGAAAACCAGGATTCTTTGATTTCCACCCGTACAAAGGAAGCAGGGTGGTTGGTGGTGGTGGTGGTGTTGATGGTGATGATGTGGTCGTGGTCATTGATCTGATCCCACTGAGGCAAGGCACGACGAGGTCCCTGGGGACTACGTGTATCGTCCATCACCTCTCCAGGGCGTCCACGGGCCTGTCCGGGGGGTGAGTGCTGTCCGGGGGGTGCCGCCAGTGGCCAACGCACCATCTTCGTAGATAGGCTGCCAAATCGGTGTGCAGCAACCTCCGCACCCCCCTCAGGACAAACAACACCACCACGCCGTTCACCTCTGCCTGTACAACTGCCTGCCAAAAGGCGAGAAGAGAATCATCAACAACAAACACAATGATGATGATGATGACTAATAATAATAATAAAATTACTACTACTACTATACTAATACCAGCAATAATGAAATTAAAATAATAAACAACCCCAAGAAGCATAATTCAATGCATTACTTTTTTTTTTTGTCCCCGCTGATCTCATTGATCTGTTTACAAAACGCTTAACAAGACGAAAAACTAACACTTCTCTCTCTCTCTCTCTCTCTCTCTCCTCTCTCTCTCCTCTCTCTCCTCTCTCTCTCTCTACTCCTCTCTCTCTCTTCGCCTTCTTCTTTTTCCTTCCGTTTCCCATCCACCCCACCCCCTTCTTCTCTCGCCTCACCTCAGTCTCACCCATTCGTGTTTCTAAGGACGCGCGCACCCACGCGCACAGAGGAGAGAGATGAGAGGGGGGGGAGAGAAGAGAGAGAGGAGAGAGAGAGAGGGAGAGAGAGAGAGAGGAGAGAGAGAGAGAGAGAGGACGAGAGAGAGACGGGACAGACAGACAGACAGACAGACAGACAGATGATAGATAGAGAAACTGATACACACATATACTGGTCGAGGTTATCAAATGAACA
>JADBJO010003716.1:20000-35000 GCA_016801955.1 Conus betulinus
GTGAACATGCATCTCAAGAGAGAGAGAGAGAGAGAGAGAGAGAGAGAGAGAGAGAGAGAGAGAGAGGAGGCAGTGACAGGCGGTCAGGGAGGAGGTGGGGTGGGGTGGGGGATGGGGGGATGAATTCAGTCTGTATACAACTGATCCTTGAAACGTGTTGTGGTCAGCCGACATCAGGGAAACACTCAACGGTTGTGTGGACAGCCAATGTCAGGGAAACACAAAACGTGTTGTGGACAGCCCAGTGTCAGGGAAACACAAAACGTGTTGTGGACAGCCAATGTCAGGGAAACACAAAACGTGTTGTGGACAGCCAGTGTCAGGGAAAAACACAAAACGTGTTGTGGACAGCCAATGTCAGGGAAAACAAAAAAGCCGTGTCAGGGAAACACAAAACGTGTTGTGTGTCAGGGAAACACAAAACGTGTTGTGGACAGCCAATGTCAGGGAAACACAAAACGTGTTGTGGACAGCCAATGTCAGGGAAACACAAAAACGTGTTGTTGTCAGGGGAACGTGTTGTGGACAGCCAATGTCAGGAAAAACACAAAACGTGTTGTGGACAGCCAATGTCAGGAAAAACAACGTGTTGTGGGACAGCCAATGTCAGGGAAACAAAACGTGTTGTGGACAGCCAATGTCAGGGAAAACAGCCAATGTCAGGGAAACACAAAACGTGTTGTGGACAGCCAATGTCAGGGAAACAACGTGTTGTGGACAGCCATGTCAGGGAAACACAAAACGTGTTGTGGACAGCCATGTCAGGGAAACAAAACGTGTTGTGGACAGCCAATGTCAGGGAAACACAAAACGTGTTGTTGTGGACAGCCAATGTCAGGGAAACAAAAACGTGTTGTGGACAGCCAATGTCAGGGAAACACAAAACGTGTTGTGGACAGCCAATGTCAGGGAAACAACGTGTTGTGGACAGCCAATGTCAGGGAAAACAAAACGTTGTGGACAGCCAATGTCAGGGAAACACAAAACGTGTTGTGGACAGCCAATGTCAGGGAAACACAAACGTGTTGTGGACAGCCAATGTCAGGGAAAACACAAAACGTGTTGTGGACAGCCAATGTCAGGGAAACAACGTGTTGTGGACTCGACAGCCAATGTCAGGGAAACAACGTGTTGTGACAGCCAATGTCAGGGAAACAGTCAACGTGTTGTGGTCAGCCAACATCAGGAAAACACTCCACGGACAGATTGACCCGTCCACCGATGATCTTGATTCCCTCACGTGACAAACACCGTGACTCTTCTTAGAGCTACTCTGTCTGTCCGTCTGTTCGTTTATTCGTTTACCTGCCTGTCTGTCTGTCTGTCTGTCTGTGTCTCTCTGTCTCATTTTCTCTGTTTCTGTCTGTCTGTTTTGTCTTCCTCCATCCCTCCCTCTCTCCTTCTCTCTCAGCGCGTTCTTTTTTGGTGTGCTACCACCTTCTCCTCGAATGTCTCCTTGTCCTCATTCATCTTTAGTCCGCATCTCTCTTCATGAACCCCCCACCCCCACCCCAACAATTAAAAAACGAACAGCGCGTTTCGACCTATTAGATCATCTTCAGGCAAGACAAATTACAAACCAAGCGAGGAAAACAAAGGAAAAATAAACGGTCACTTATCTCTTCGATCTGGATGCAAAATTTGGTGTTGGGTGAACGACTAAAAGTACAGAATGGAACTGAGGTTGAAGAGAGGAGAAATAATGATGATGATGATAGTATTAATATAATGATAATGTTATGATAATAATGATAAAAATAATACTACTACTACTACTACTACTACTACTACTACTACTACTACCGCAACAACAACTACTACTACCGCAACAACAACACAACAACTACTACTACTACTACTACTACTACTACTACTACCACCATCACCACCACCACCATTACCACCACCACCCACTACTACTACTACTACTACTACTACTACTACTGACGACGATGTTATAATAATAATAACAACAATTATGATGATGATGATGATGATGATGATGATCATGATAATAACAACAATGATAATGTACCAAATGGGAAAGATAGTTAGATAAAACTGATAAAATCTGAAAAAAATGTCATAATAATCATCATCATAATTGAAGTAATGAAAAGAATGATAATGGTGATAATTATAATGGAAAAGATTGTAACTCAAAATCTGGTAATAAGATGGGATTCCTCATAGAACGCTCAAAGTTGTCACTCTGTGATTTCCAAAGCGCCAAGACTTGATTGCTTTTATCATTATCATTATTATTGTTTTGAATACTTACATAGTGCCTATCCTCGTTTAGAGACCAAGCTCTAAGCGCTTTACAATCCACACTCGTTTATACAACGGGCTGCCTACCTGTTAGTGCCGACTGAAGAGCTGGCAGCTGGCGCTTCATTCAGTCGTTTCCCGAGTCATCCAGTCAATATTGTTCAATATTGTTCACTCAGTTTCCTTATTTCCTTCATTCTTTCCATTTCTCACGCAGGGTGCATGCTATGTGTAACGTGTCATCCATACCAACGGCCAAACTGACCTTCTTTTCCGAATGTTGGTGATGGGATTTGACGTGTGTGCAAGATGTAATGCGTGCGTCCACACACGGAACCTCGGTTTGTAGTCTCTTTCGAAGGACTGTATGGGAAATGGAATCAGAACCAATGTTACCGAAACGGCCCGGCGGTGATTCGAACCCGCAACCCCATGATCACCAAGATTACGAGTCCGGCGCTGTACCACTGAGCTATTCCGGCCCCAGTTGATTGATGTTGCGTTGATGACTGGTTGAAGTTCAGAGCGCCTGGTTCGGGTCGATGATGACGAATGTCGGCCAGGTGTGTGGGGCATCTCACCCACACGATCTTACCGCACGGTTCACAATGAACGATGTACACACTGTGGCGGCTCTGACAAGGGAATGTACGGTTCATTTGGAACGAGCCTTTAGGGCCATGTGAAATGCTGCCTGGCACTTTCATGTCTCTCTGTCTGTCTGTCTGTCCGTCTGTCTCCATCCCTCTCTCTCTTCCCCACTCTCCCTCCCTGTCTCTCTGTCTCTACCACCACCACTACTAGTACTACTACTGCTGCTGCTGCTGCTGATCCTTTCTCCTCTTGTTGTTTCCCCCCTTCCTTCTCTTTCTCAACATACATAAAGACTTTTTCTCGCATTTATGTTGTTTTGATCCTCCATCTATACATTTTCTCATTCTTCTCCTTTTTTTGCTTCCTACTCTCTCTCTCTCTCTCTCTCTCTCTCTCTCTCTCTCTCTCTCTCTCTCTCTCTCTCTCTCTCTCTCTCTCCATCTCTCTCTTTCTGCCCCCCTACCCCCATCCCACCCCCTCTTCTCTCTCATATTCTGCCTTTATTGTTTTGTTTTCTCCTACAACCTCAATGTTTTGATTGAATAAAGGTGTGTGTGTGTGTGTGTGTGTGTGTGTGTGTGTGTGTGTGTGTGTGTGTGTGTGTGTGTGTGTGTGTGTGTGTGTGTGTGTTCTGATTCTTGCTCCCACTTTCCTCCCCCCCCCTCCCCCTCCATCCGCTCTGTCTTTCACTTCATTGTCTTCCAGCTCTTCGTTTCAACACTTCTTCCTCCTACTTTTTCTTCACCCCCCCCCCCCCCCCCCCCCCCTCCCCGCACGCCCCTGCCCCCCTCCTCTGTTTCCTCTGTACTGCTGTGATGTATTGGGGTCGTCTCTGGGAAGCTGTACAGTGTGTACGTTATCGATCTGCTGGGTCAGTGATGGGCTTTACCGCTGATTGGCAACCAGCGTGTCATAGGCGCTTGACATTACATCAATGATGTATGTCACGGTAAAGGCTTCCATCAGTCGGGGGTCAAATCGCTGATTCTACCGTCGAAACGCCGGTCCGCTGTTTCTATGGGAGTTTGGACTGGTGGTAGGGTCCTGAGTCTGACCTGCAGAGATGATGATCCTGATGTCTGCCGGCAGATATAAACTGCATCAAAACGATTCTGAACCTGATCCGACTGCCGATCACTCGGATCGGACCAGTTTGTAGTTTCTATTGTTATCATCATCATCATCATCATCATCATCATCATCATCATCATCATCATCATTCTTCTTCTTCTTCTTCTCATTATTATCATTATCATTGTTATTATTATCATAACATGTCTTGAAAGAATTGTCCTCAGTTATGTTTTAAAAGATACTACACAGTACCAAGACCCGTTTCAGTTCGCATACCAACAGAACAGATCAACAGATGATGCCACACTCACACTTCTCCATCATGCTTTTTCACACCTCGAAAAACCTGCCTCCTTTGTACGCATTCTCTTCATTGATTTCTCATCAGCATTCAACACCATACAACCACATCTGATGGCAAAGAAACTCTCTTTGGATAATTGATTTTCTTACACAGAGGACACAGTCTGTTCGATATCAAAGTGTTGTTTCGTCTTCCAGAGTCATTTCAACTGGCGCACCCCAGGGTACTGTTTTATCACCAGTGCTTTTTACTCTGTACACAAATGATTGTTCAGGAAGTGATTCAACTTTGTACATTAAATATTCAGATGACTCAGCACTTGTAGATCTTTCCAACTCTGATTCTGTTTACTTCAAGGAGGTTTCAAATTTGTTGACTGGTGCGATCATAACTATCTTGATCTGAATGTAACAAAAACGAAAGAAATGTTGATTGATTTTAGAAAGAATCCAAAAGCTGTACCACCACTTTTTATATCAAAGGTGCTGAAGTAGAACGTGTTGAATCATACAAATATTTAGGAACTTTTATAGATAATAAGCTGAATTTTAAATCCCATGTTGAGTATGTCCACAAAAAATGTCAAACCAGATTATATTGTTTCGCAAGCTGCGATCATTTCATGTGAATACTGACATTCTTCGGACATTTTATTCATGCTTCTTGGAATCTGTTCTAACTTTCTCATTTATGTGTTGGTATGGTGGGTTGACTGTGAAGAGCAGAAATGTGCTTGAGAAAGTGGTGAACGTGGGAGGAAAAAATCGTTGGTGAGAGACAAAAAAGTCTGAGTGAGCTATATAGGTGCCGTGTTAGTTGTAAAGCGAAGAAGATTACGTGTGACCAGACCCACGTCCTTGCAAATCAGTATGACCTTCTTCAGTCAGGACGAAGATATCGATCGGTTAAATGCAGAAGTGTCAGATTTAAACAAAGTTTTATTCCCCTGTCCATTGATTTCTTGAACCGAGAAGATGTTTAATTGAAATCCAAATTCCTCTATATGAATGTATGTCATATGTGAGAAAATGGGTAATGTGGCTAAATTATTGTTATTTGCTGTGAATGTGTGTGACCACAAATTAATTTCTCAAATATAAAGTTTTTACTTGACTTGACTTGACTTGACTTGACATAGATAGATAGATAGATAGATAGATAGATAGATAGATAGAGAGAGAGAGAGAGAGAGAGAGAGAGAGAGAGAGAGAGAGAGTGAGTGAGAGAGAGAGATGCAAATTAACTATGTTCACTTTGTTGTGTGGTCAGTCTGTGTTGCAAAATGTATTAAAACTTGGATAATGATACAGACTGAAATAAATAGAACAATACTACATCCAGAAAGGAAGAATTTTACAGTCTGCTTCTGTAGAACATGCACTCACTCGCTCCCTTGAAGAAGGGTAAGTTCCACAGAACTCAAGAACGGTAACAATCCATTGGTGAGGTTCTCCTGCAGAAGAGGGGGGGGGGGGGGGGGGTGGGGGGGCTGGGGGTGGGGGTGGGGGGAAAGCTGTTCTGACGACAGTCGTTTCGAAGAGTAGTGTTTCAACCATGTTACAATGCAAAACAGAACACGTCCGCTGATTCAAGAAGACAAGAAGACATGACCCTGCTGTAGAGTCTACACGGAGATGCTGAACAAGTGGGGTAACTCTTGTTCCCCTGATGGCATTATTACACGCTCATAACTCCAAACGCATGCTGCTTACGACGACCAAAACGCACACACACTGTCCAGAAATAACTTTAGATACTGTCATGTGGGCACCACCATAACAACAGTGATGTTTAGAAAAAAGGAGCCCTCTACCTCCCTCCCTTCCTTATTCGCCGGCCACGTAAAAGTAAAAGTCTACGAACAAACAAAAACTGTATTCATTCACGAAGAAAGTCGTCTCGCTTAATCATTTCTCTTTTTTTGAAAATACGATGCTTTTCGTTTTATTCGTGCATTTCATTAAAAAAAATCAGATCACCTTCATAATGGCTACCTTTTTTCTTCCGACAAACATTTTCCCTTTGATTTTGAAAAAAAGAACCCACCAAACAAACAATGTTGAAATCACAATCTCTATTTGTCAAGTCGCAAATTGTTCTGGTAGACCAGGTGATCGTCCCAGCAGAAACAAGGATTGCTGTTTCTGCAGGTAAGATTGGATATTCTACCATCAGAAACTCCGATCTCAGTCTGTGCCGTTAGAAACAGGGATCGGCCTTTTCGTTGATAGAATCGGCGACTCAGCCAAAATCGTAGAGACAGTCTCTGTGAGAGACAGTCAGTTTTTCAGATAAAACGGCAGTTCTTCAGACTTTGTCATTTAGTAGACCTTTGGTGTTACGCTTGAAAAAGGTTTTGTTAAAAAACCAAACCTCTGCACCATTATAAGTTAGTATTCGTGGCTTTTATTTCTCAAATCATAGTCTCTACAGTAATAACATTAATTCAACCAATTAATCAATCAATCAATCGATCAATCAATCTATCTATCTATCTGTCTATATCTTTATTCTTATCTATCTATGCATCCAATTATCTATCTATCTATCTATCTGTCTATGTATCTATCTATCTATCTATCTATCTATCTATCTATCTATCTATCTATCTATCTATCTATGCATCCAATTATCTATCTATCTATCTATGCATCCAATTATCTATCTATCTATCTATCTATCATCTATCTATGCATCCAGTTATCTATCTATCTATCTATCTTAATTTTGTTTGGGTGGGTTGTGCATCTGAATGACGTACAATGATTCAGAGTGTTGGAAGCCCACCTTCTCTATGGCGCAGCAGTTCAGGGTGCTGCAGACCAGGTGCCTGCAAGCGTGTCCTCAGCACCATCTGATTGAACACTCTCTCCTGAGTAGACCTGTTGAGGCAGGGCGGAAATGGTGACGATGCCAGAGACGATGGGGGTGTCCTGATGGAGATGGTCGTAGGGGACACCTTTGTCACATGCCACCCACTTCGCTGCCCAAGACAGCTCTCTGCTGGACATCCCAGGGGGAACACAACCCAGGGCGATCTAAAGAAAGCTGTGACTGGAGAGAGAGAGAGAGAGACAGACAGACAGAGAGAGAGAAAGAGAGAGTCTACTTCGAGGCGTCCTTTCCCATCCCTCCCGTGAGTAGTACAATCCCCTGTCATCGCCCCAAGCAATGACAACAATGACTAATGTATGTACCACTGTTGAAATGCAGATGGTGTGTGGTGTGTGTGTGTGTGTGTGTGTGTGTGTGTGTGTGTGTGTGTGTGTGTGTGTGTGTGTGTACACATCCGCAGATACGTGCATCAGTCAAACCTTGTCCTTTCTTTGACACGTGACACTAAAGCACTGACAGGTGAAAATCAGTAATACTATATGCTTACTGGACATCTGCATTTTGTGTTTTTTTTTTTCTTTTTATATCAACTTATCGTAAGCCCCCCCCCCCCCTTCCATTCTCTCTCTCTTTCACTCTCTTTTTTTAAGGACTGATGAGGTGACTTCAACGCGGTGACAGCCCTGACATGTCTTTTGCGGTCGGCTGGGCCATCAGCAACCTTACCTTACCCTACCTTTCTCTGTCTCTCTGTCTCTGTCTCTCTCTCTCTCTCTCTCTCTCTCTCTCCTCTCTCTCTCTCTCTCTCTCTCTCTCCACGCACACATATATATCTATGTATGTATGTAAGTATGTATGTATGTATGTGTATGTATGTATGTATATATGTATGTATATAATTATGTACAGATAGAGAGTGAAAGCCGTACCAGGGAAAATGGCAGCATTGTTCATTTGAATTACTTTAGTAAAAGTTCAGTCAGGACATCAACCGTCTGGGCGTGTATTGTCTTCATTTCCCACGGACTGAGAAAGCCATGTCGTAAGAGTGTGCGGCTTTCGTTTTCCTGTCTCTCACCTTGAACTTTGCTTACATTCGACGAATGGCGGAAATGCCTCAAGCCTACACGTCAATGATATGCCATTGATTAATTCTGCATATTGATTTTTATGTTTTTATACTCATTCATTGTTGCCTGTGGCAGATTCTTCACATTCAAGCTTAAAGCCGTGAGATAGTTTTTCGCTGTTACATTGGGGAACCTAGTCAACAAGTGATATCTGTTCCTCTGTCTCTCTGATGATCTTATATTGCCCCCCCACCCTGCCACCCCACCTCTTCGGGATGTAAGTACCAAAACGTACGAACTTTTTTTCTGGTCGTCTGTCTGTCTCGCCTTGAAAAGACCGAGACTGTTATTTTCTACTTGATGAATCGCTAGGTAAACGAAAAAGGAGAGACGAAATGAATGACTGAAAAGAAGTTCCAGCTAAGGTCGGTAATTTACCTCTGTGACTCACGTGTGACGAAAACACGCCACATGAGGATGGACGGCAAGTTGTAGGTGAGATGTACAGCAAAGGAGGAAGGCATGCAGACTCACTTCCAACAACAGCAACATAGACTGTAGGACGATCAACAAGGAACTGCTGATGAAACAATTGATATTTCAGCTGCGATCGGGAAAAACGAGGAAGTTAATACAAAACCTAAATAAATAGGGTGGTGTGTCACTGGTGAATTCATATTTCTGGTTACACTCACCTCATCGTCACGGCAGTGCCCGGTCATACGCCTGGCAACTGGCGCAGGCCCTGGCACCATGCTCTATACTGCTGCAGCAGCATACGACGTCACAAGTTCTCACTTCTGGGAACAGTCTCTTCTTATAACCTGTTGTTATTACTCCGGTGTGTTTTCAGTCGCCTACACAGCCCCACGCCTCCTGTCCCCCCCCCCCTCCCACCCCCTGCTTTCGGTTCACCACTCTTCCCCTTTTCTTCCCCCCCCCCCCCCTCCCGTTCCCGCTTCACACTTTTCCCTTCTCCTCCATCCATCCACCTCTCCTCTCACTTCAACAGCTTGTCCCTTCACATGTACACAGACACATTCACACACGCAAGCACACACACACACACACACACACACACACACACACACACACACACACACACACACACACACACACACACACACACACACACACACACACACACACACACACACACACACACACACACACACACACACACACACACACATACACACACACACACACACACACACACACACACACACACACACACACACACACACACACACACACACACACACACACACACACACACACACACACACACACATACACACACATACACACACACACACACACACGCGCGCGCGCGCGCACGCACACACACACACACACACACACACAACAACACAACAACAACATACACACACACACACGCATGCACGCATACACACATACACACACACGAAGGCACGCAGGCACGCACACACACACACACACACACATGCGCGCGCGCGCGCGCACAGAGAGAGAGAGAGAGAGAGAGAGAGAGAGAGAGAGAGAGAGAGAGAGAGAGAGTCAGTCCGTCCGTGTGACAATAGATCTCTGGAGTTGCCGTGTAGTCAATATCTCCAGAATGTCATCATTTACATTGCCGAAAGGAAAAAAAAAAGGGGGGGGGGGGGGGGGGGGGTCGGGGAGGATGGGGGGCAGGGAGGAGCGGGGGAGGCCGAAGGGCAGGGGGCACGGAGGTAGGAAGCTTGCGGAGGAGAGGGGAAGGGGGGGGGGGGGGGGGGGGGGGAGACGTGTCAAGGACGACACCTTCAACGCCCAGATCCTATACTGCTGATGACCATGCTGTGAAGACCTTTAACAGATCCTATTGACCATGCTGTGAAGACCTTTAACAGATCCTATTGACCATGCTGTGAAGACCTTTAACAGATCCTAATGACCATGCTCTGAAGACCTTTAACAGATCCTATTGACCATGCTGTGAAGACCTTTAACAGATCCTATTGACCATGCTGTGAAGACCTTTAACAGATCCTATTGACCATGCTGTGAAGACCTTTAACAGATCCTATTGACCATGGTGTGAAGACCTTTAACAGATCCTATTGACCATGCTGTGAAGACCTTTAAAAGATCCTATTGACCATGCTGTGAAGACCTTTAACAGATCCTAATGACCATGCTCTAAAGACCTTTAACAGATCCTATTGACCATGCTGTGAAGACCTTTAACAGATCCTATTGACCATGCTGTGAAGACCTTTAACAGATCCTATTGACCATGCTGTGAAGACCTTTAACAGATCCTAATGACCATGGTGTGAAGACCTTTAACAGATCCTATACCAATGAGGACCATGCTCTGAAGACCTTTAACAGATCATATACTACTGAAGACTTTTAACAGATCCTATACTACTGAGGACCATGCTCTGAGACCTTTAACAGATCCTACACTACTGAAGACCTTTAACAGATCCTACACTACTGAAGACCTTTAACAGATCCTACACTACTGAAGACCTTTACAGATCCTACACTACTGAAGACCCTTGACAGATCCTACACTACTGAAGACCTTTAACAGATCCTATACTACTGAAGACCTTTAACAGATCCTATACTACCGAGGACCATGCTCTGAATCCCTTTCACAGATGGAGACCTTTTTCAATAGTTCCCGTTCCAGTTTCATTAAGGAGGTATCACTGCGTGCGGGCTAGCCCATATACGCTAACAACATCCGTTTAAAGTTTCGAGACCACATTGCGCATGATTTAAAGCTGATGGATAAATGAACTAATGACTAAGATGAGAGAATTGAAGAAGAGGGTCTGTCGGCTACTACTGGGCAGAGGTGTGACCCAAGCATAGCCCAACGCGCTGGTCAGACAATAGGTACCTACCTAATATTGTCGGCGTCAATATCATGAATACTGTTTGACTGCTAGAACTTGTCTCAGGAAAGATTGTTGGGCTGCATTTAAGGTAAATACGTGTGAGTTGTATTGAAGGCATAAAAAACATAGCAACAACATACACTTTGTTCCTTCCTATTCTTCACTGTGGTCAATAATCACATAGGATGCACACAGTTCGTTTAGGTCATTTGATTATGTGTTTATCTCTCTGTGTCCGTCTCGACCCTCCCTCAGTCTGTCTGTCTCTTTGTCTGTCTGTCCGTAAATCCCTCCTCCCTCCTGCCGCCCTGTCTCTCTCACGCACTTTCTTGCTTGAGAGAGAGAGAGAGAGAGAGAGAGAGAGAGAGAGAGAGAGAGAGAGAGAGAGAGAGAGAGAGAGAGAGAGAGAGAGAGAGAGAGAGAGAGAGAGAGAAGAGAGAGAGAGAGAGAGAGAGAGAGAGAGAGAGAGAGAGAGAGAGAGAGAGAGAGAATGATAATGACAATGACAATGACAATGTTTTAATGTTAGGCCTCCAGCCTGTAAACATAGGTACACGTAAAACAATGTAGTGACTATCCAGACGGATGATAGGAATCAACTTAAATTTGTAGCAATGATATGTTCTTCCCTGTGTCTCAGTGCATAAAAAAGTATACATTGCTACATCACACGAATGACTTCCTCACTACACAATAAATGTCGGCACCTTACTTCGGTTGACCAGTTTAACCTTTAAATGCTTTGATATATATTTATCTCTAAGTAATGCGTAAGCTTCGCATCGAAAGAAAAAAATATAGCTCATCTTCACTGAGAGAGAGAGAGAGAGAGAGAGAGAGAGAGAGAGAGAGAGAGAGAGAGAGAGAGAGAGAGAGCTCGTGTCGTGTGTGTGTGTGTGTGTGTGTGTGTGTGTGTGTGTGTGTGTGTGTGAACTTGTACCATAGCATCCACGTGTCAAATGTTTGCAAATGACAGCTGCACATCTGAGAAATTCCTCACCCCAGGCGTTCAATAAAGTGGTAAAGCCATACTGTATGCTTCCCCCTTTACTTCAACCAAAACAGGTACACAGCGAAATGGAAGACAAGGGAGATCAATCTCTTTCTCAGGTCACAAGGGCGGCCATGTTTGCGTGACATCATAGACATCCGTGAATGCTAGTCCCCTCCACTGGTCATGGACTCAACTCTCAAGCAAAAAGAACAAGTTCATAGAGAAAACAGCTATCCCTGTCTTGATGTAGGTAGCGTGATTAGGAAAGGGGACGGTGGTGGTGGTGGTGGTGGTGGTGGTGTGTATGTGTGTGTGTGTGTGTGTGTGTGTGTGTGTGTGTGTGTGTGTGTGTGTGTGTGTGTGTGTGTGTGTGTGTGTGTGTGTGTGTGTGTGTGTGTGTGTGCGAGCGCGCGCGCGAAGAATTAGAAAGAAAATGGAAAAAAAGAGAGAAAATGATCGGTATTTTCTGCCTTGCACTCGCGTGTCAAATTTCATACAAATCGCGTATGATTAAAACCATTTTTCTTCCCTTGTAACCATGATGAAGCTTAAGGTGAATACGATAAATTCCCCTCCTCTCCCGTCCCCTCCACCACCGCCCCCCCCCCCCACCATTATCCCCACTTTCCCTGTGAATTGTGGAAGGGTGGGTCCCATTGCGGAACTGCATCA
Source organism: Conus betulinus (assembly GCA_016801955.1). Classification (NCBI taxonomy): domain Eukaryota; kingdom Metazoa; phylum Mollusca; class Gastropoda; order Neogastropoda; family Conidae; genus Conus; species Conus betulinus. The sequence goes on from JADBJO010003716.1 coordinate 32,694, forward strand.
GTGCAAGAGGAATTGGGTTTCTGTGGGTGGTGGTGGTGGTGGTGGTGGTGGAGGTAGAGGTGGTGGAGATCAGTGGGCAGTGACATGTGTGATGTGTGTATGTGCGTGTTGTGGGTGGGGTAAGTAAGGGGAGGGGGGGGGGGGGTAAGGGGATGAGGGATCACACTTACGGAAAACTCATGCACGGAAATGCTCTCTCTCTCTCTCTCTCTCTCTCTCTCTCTCTCTCTCTCTCTCTCTCTCTCTCTCTCTCTCTCTCTCTCTCTCTCTCATCTCACACGCCTATGTCTCGCTGTCGTTGTGGCCTACACGGATGGCGGTGACAGGGGGTGGTGGTGGTGGTGGTGGGGGGTGGGGGTGGGGTGGTAACAGCTGCTGGCGACACACTTCACACTCCGCCAACCACACCTAAACCACCACCACCACCCACCTCAACACCTCCACACCTTCCTCTCTTCATCCCCTCCCTCCCTCCATGCATGAATCATCTCGCATCTCACCCACCCAAACCTCAACATCAGCAACCTATTTGCCACGCAGCCACACACACCTCCGCACAGAGAAGTCCACCTTTGGTTGTGGCACAGGCGTTGTGTGCAGTTTACAGCATCTGCTGGCAGGGCTTTGTTCGGACACTGTCCAGCAGTGACCACGAACAAACGCTGCAACATCCTGTGGTTGTGTGGCTTATATTCTTAGGCTGTGAGATTATCGTCAGGTGGCAGAACTGTGTGTGTGTGTGAATGGCAGAAACGAATTCTTCTCGGAGTTGTCTGGATTGGGAAATTTTTTGTGTGAGACGTTTTGTGGAACGATTTCTTCTTTTTTTTTTTTTTTTTTTTTCTTTTGGTGATTTTTTTTTTCTTTCTTCTTTTTTTTTGCCCGTTAAATCCCAGCGTTGTCCAATCTAGTCAGTTAGAAAAAAAAATGGTTTCAATGGTGAGTTCTCAGATTTGTCAAGTTTGTATGAAAAGTTTGCTGGACTGATTTTTTTGGGGCGTGATTTCACAGGTTTGTGACGTGTTGAGAATTAGTCATACGACACGCTTTAGATGACTCTCTCTCTGTCTCTGTCTCTCTCTCTCTCTCTTTCTCCTCTCTCTCTCTCTCTCTCTCTCTCTCTCTCTCTCTCTCTCTGTTAGTGTTAGGGGTGTGTGTGTGTGTGTGTGTGTGTGTGTGTGTGTGTGTGTGTGTGTGTGTGTGTGTGTGTGTGTGTGCCCACATTCGGTGTCTGGTCACCCGAGAATGTATAAGTTCTGCGATATCTGTCTATCGGTCCATCCATCCATCCATCCATCCATCCGTTTATCTACCCATCTGTCTATGTATGTATGTATGTATGTATCTCTCGATCTATCTATCTTTCTATCTATCTATCTCTCTATCTGCCCATCCATCCATCTATCCATGTATCCGTCTATCTGTCCATCTATCTATCTATCTATCTATCTATCTATCTATCCATCTATCTCTCCATCTCTCTCTCTCTCTCTCTCTCTCTCTCTCTCTCTCGTTTAACATAAGACAGAGAGAACACTTTCACACTCAGTATGATTAGATTAGGACGTTAATCTCATCATTCATTCTCCAGTGAGGTGGGCTTTCTCTGATGACCTCTGACCCTGCTGGTCACTCCTCTGGACAATCACGTGTCCCACTCATAGAGCTTGGACATCGTCCTGCGTGTGTATACTGAGGGGGTGGAGGTGGGAGAGGAGCGAGGGGGATGTCGGGAGGCTGGGGTAAGGGGATGGTAGTGGGATGAGTTCTACAGGGGAAAAACTTGATCGGGCTGTGTGTGTGTGTGTGTGTGTGTGTGTGTGTGTGTGTGTGTGTGTGTGTGTGTGTGTGTGTTCTGCATTACCATTCTGCCTGAAGGAAACCCAAGAGGTCGAAATACATTGTGTCTTGTCCAGTAACCTGTTTGTCTGTATCGTCTGGCGAAACTAATACCGTTTCTGTTTAAATTTTCTTCATTTTTCCGCCCTCAGTCACCTCGTTTTGAAACTTACGCGGCTAGTGAAGTCAAGTCAAAGTTATCTTTCTTGAGAGTTAAAGAATAAGCTCCACAGATTTTTTCTTTTTAAAATTCTGCCCTCACAAAAATAATTATGATCGTAAAGAACAAACGAACAAACAAAATAATGTATTGACACATTGTGAAGAATACGCGATCCAAAAAAAAAAAGTAACTAACACATTGAAGGCATTATAATTCTTTCAAAACCATTGCACAAAATGTCAATAATTATTGTAATTAGTATTACATAGCACATTATGTAGGGGAGAGAGAGAGGGAAAGAGAGA
>JADBJO010003716.1:40000-47500 GCA_016801955.1 Conus betulinus
CACACACACACACACACACACACACACACCACACACACACACACACACACACACACACACACACACACACTGATACACACACACACACACTGATACACACACACACACACACACACACACACACACACACACACACACACACACACACACTACACTTCACTACACACACACACACACACACACACACACACACACACACACACACACACACACACACACACACACACACACTACACTACACTACACACACACACACACACACACACACACACACACACACACACACACACACACACACACACACACACACACACACACACACACACACACACACACACACACACACCGTGCACACAGGACCTGTCTTTTAAACACACCTCAGTACAGAGAACCCCAAATGACGCCCCATTCAATTCCACTGGACCAGACCTATCAACCCCCATCAGACTGACCCCCCTTCCCCTCCCCCCCCGCCTCCAACTCCCCACCCTCCCCCCTACAGCAATGACCACGGCACTCCACCGCCGAACGAGCAAGCCCCCTGCCTTACAACCACCACTCCTTTACACACACCCACCCACCCGCCCATTCGTTGCCGTGGGGTCTTAAACCTGCGTAACTCCTCCTTCGTGAGCTAACTGCGGGGTCTCAGTGCCGCTTTAGACGTACAAGAAAGGTAGGTGACATAACAGACGGCGAGGATTGACACGCCCGGCGAGCGAGAGTCACGCAGGTGGCGAACTATTCCGTCAGTTGGCAGCTAGTCAGCACTGTGGGAGCAAGGCGAACAGCAAGGGGGGTGGGGGCGGGGGGGGGGGGGGGGGGGGGAGGGGGGTGCAGGGCCTTTCCGACCTGTCGTGATCCGCGGCTTTGTCCCTCCCTCCCCTTCCCCTCTCTTCTAGTTCTACCGTCGGTTCATTGCTTTTGTTGTTTAGTGGTGGTGGTGGTGGTGGTGGCTTAGTCAATGAAACGACCGTGTGTGTGTGTGTGTGTGTATGTGTGTGTGTGTGTGTGTGTGTGTGTGTGTGTGTGTGTGTGTGTGTGTGTGTGTGTGTGTGTGTGTGTGTGTGTGTGTGTGTGTGTGTGTGTGTGTGTGTGCTCTCAGAATCTGTAGATACACCTGGTGCTAAATCTGAAGTACATCTGCGTGTGGATAGCAGTACAGATAATACACAGTATAGATAATACACAGGAGTTCATAACTCGCCCCAGTTTCCCTTCCGTTGTCATTACTGGAGAGTCTGTAGCAAACAGGGTTAGGGTGAAAACCATACGTGTAGCAGAACCGTTGAGAAATCAATCTTGTTTTGCCATTGTTCCTCATAGAGTTAGTCGCCGTGTCAGACAGTCTGATCGGATGAGACCAGAGACAGCCAGGATTCTGAAGGAAATATCACACAAAGGAATACGAGTCTGGTAAACACAAACCGTGCGCTGACGGTCTGGTGGTACCAGAGGAACATGAGTGACGCCCCCTTCGTCAGCTGTTTTGAGATGGGTCCCTGTTGGTCGTATGCCTTGTTAGGTGGGCATCGACCTTACTGCCCATCGATCACAAGAAAAATTAATGCCAGACACAGTGTGGCACGTGCTGTTTTGACTGTCACGCTGGAGGAGAGTAAACTGTGGATGTGACAGGCGACTCCACTGAAGGAATCAGTCTGGAACTGAGCAAAAAAAAAAAAAAAAAAGACGAAAGTCTTCACGTGTTTGAAAGAATCATTCTTTTTAAACGGGAAAGACAGACATATTTCACGTCGTGAATCTTTTTCTTCTTCGTGAACCAAGAACAGACTTTTTTTTTAACCGAGAAGAATGAGACCTAGTAAGACAGATCCAGCACCATCATGGTCTCTGGCACCTTCCAGACAGCTGGGAACCGGCTGCACGTGCATGTGATGTCCTCCCACACTCACACACTGACGATTTTCGTCTGCTGGTCAGTGATCTCTGTTGACATGATGACAACACAACAACAACAACAACAACAACCTGTAGACTCAGGCAGTGAGACACAGCCCCTTCTGTCCTTCTACCCCCTCCCCCACTTCCTCTCGCTCTCCCCGTCCCCACACCCGCGTCTTTGGAGGAGGAGGGAGAGAAGGAGGGGGAGGGGGGTCCTCTACCTGCCGCCGTGCAGTGGTCAGCTTCCAGACATGACAGTGTCGACGTCCATCAGTTTGGACCACCCCCCCTCACCCCGCCACCAACCATCCACCCCGCACACTGACTGGGGGGTGAGGGGGGAAAGGGGGGACGATGTCACCGCCATCACCCCTCCTCCTCCCTCCACCCCACTGGAAGAGACGGGAGAGGGATCGTTCCAAACCTCGTCAACTGGGACAGGGCAGAGGAAGAGGAGGAGGGAGAGGAGGGGGGAAGAAGAAGAAGGAGGAGGAGGAGGAGGGGAGGAGGAGAGGGGGACAATGATTCTTCCGATTCCTTTTCGCCGGAAACGCGTCGACGCAGCGTGCGATGGGCCCCCACCATCCCCATCCCCGACACCCCCAGCCCCCCGTCCTACTCCCCGTCCCCCTCCCCCTCCCTCAACGGCTGGCCTGCACAAGGAGTGGACAGTGGGGACAGAGCCATGGTCTACCCGAGCAGAGAGCTTCGCCAGTCCTCCCCGCCCCTGCCGCCGCCACAGGCAAGGAGGTCAAAGGGAGATCATCCGGGGCGAGTGCCCTGGCCCACCAGGTATGGCGGCGCTGACAGGCGGGGGGAGAGAGAGGCAGCAGCGGCAGTGACAGTGAGTCAGCCAGCGGGAGGGACTCCCCCCACACTCCCAGTGAAGGTGGAGGACAGGAGGAGGAGGAGGAGGAGGAGGAAAGGAGGGGGCGGAGCGCTAGAAGTGGTGGTGGTAGGGGTGGTGGGGGTGGTGGGGGTGGTGGCAGTGTAAGGCGAGAGCGGCCCTCCGTGTGAGTCGTCATTCGTCGGATTGTTACCGGCCCAGAGAGACGTGGGCTATCAGTGGCGCCGCTGTAGCCAGTCGTGCTTCTCCTCCTACTACTACTACTGTGTACTACTGTGCCACCGCCCATACCAACATCCACACAGCTAGCTACCAGCAGCCTGTGTTAATGCGGAATCTCTTCTCCCGTTCCTGGGGGGTACCGGGGCAGACCCCCTGCCCCCTCCCAGGACCCCTACACCGAAGACGTTCCCTCCGGTCACCGTGATCCCCGATACCACGACCACCACCTCCACCACCACCACCACCACCACCACGACCACCACCACCAGCGACATGAGACCGCCGTCAACGGGCAGGTGCCCAACGGGGGCAGGATGGCGATGTACCGGCCTGCTGGGAGACTCACCCTGGCCCGTTACGACACCCTCAACGGCGTCGCGGGTGGTGGTGGTGGTGGTGGTGGTGATGGGGGTGGTGGAGGGGGTCTCCCGTCCTCCCCCAGCTCCCCGGCCCAAGGTTCCAACCTCGTCCACCAGCGAGGTCGGTTCTCCTCCATGCCCTCGCTGCTGCCTGGCGGGGCCCGGGGGACGCTGGACAAGAAGGCGCTGAAGAAGCTGGAGAAGGAGGAGAAGAAGAAGGAGAAGGAGGAGAAGAAGCGGCGCGAGAAGGAGGAGAAGAGGAGGGAAGAAGCAGGAGAAGAAGATGCTGGCCTCAGGGACGTTGCCCAGGAACTGGAGTTACGTGCCCGTGGGCAGACCCTCCGCGGGAGACCGTCTGGAGAGGCCGCCGTCCTCCCACCTCCAGTTCCCGCCGCCGTTCCCATCCCTTTCCAGGACGGCCACCCCTCTCTCTCCTCCTCCACCTCCCACGTCCCCCTTCCCTGTGAAGTCCGTGCCCCACCACCCCAGCTGGGGACGCCAACTTCATGCTGCAGAGGAGGTCTCTCCACGCCAGTGCCCCGGACCTGGCTCGCCTGGAGCGTGTGTACGGAGCTACTCTTCGACGGCTGCCTGCTGACGCTTCTCTGCCCCGGGAGGCCTCTTTCGGTTCTTCTTCTGCTGCTGCTGCTGCTTCTCCTCCGGCCTGGGCTGATGGTGCAGGTGCTCTGGAAGGAGTTTATGGTGGTGGAGGTGGTGGAGGTGGTGGTGTGGTGGAGTGCCTTGGGATACCAGGAGGTCGTCGGCTGCTGAAGATGTTGGAAGTTTCTTCCTCGTCGTCGGCTGTTCACAGGTGTGTGGTGTTTTCTGGGACGTTTGTTTTAGCTAGGGGGTTCAAGGGGGAGTGTGTGGGTGGGTGTGGGGGAGGGGAGGTGATGGTTGGTGGGGTGGTGGTGGTGGTATGTTTTTCTGTGTGAGTTTCTCTCTCTCTCTCTCTTTGACTCTCTTTGTCTCTGTCTGTCTGTCTGTCTGTCTGTCTGTCTGTGGCACTGACAGGTGTGCGCGTGTCATCTTGCCATGAAAAAGTATATGCTAGTTCGTGTGTTCGTGTGTGTGTGTGTGTGTGTGTGTGTGTGTGTGTGTGTGTGTGTGTGTGTGTGTGTGTGTGTGTGTGTGTGTGTGTGTGTGTGTGTGTGTGAGAGAGAGAGAGAGAGAGAGAGAGAGAGAGAGAGCGTGTGTGCGCGCGTGTGTGTACACACACACGTGTGTGTGTGTGTGTGTGTGTGTGTGTGTGTGTGTGTGTGTGTGTGTGTGTGTGTGTGTGTGTGTTTTGTGTGTTGAGGTGTGTTCGCAAGTTTGCGTACAAGAGCGTGTGTTAAAGTTCAGGTCAGCTCTGCCGCCCCTGTTGTAGAGCCATTGCCCCATGCCCCCACCAGGACATGCTGGAGATGGACACTGTCAACAGCGGCCGCGGTGGAGGGGGGGGTGTGGTGGGGTGGAGGTGGGTGGGGGAAGACCTTTACCGCTGTCTTGCAAGCTCTGTAGATCCCTGTGTGACTTGTCAGTCAAGCAGGCAGTCTGTCTGTCTGTCTTGTCTGTCCGTCCGTCTGTCTGTCCGTGTGACTTGGCGGCTAGTCTGTAGTCAGTGACTTGTCAGTTTGTAAGTTAGTGGTTTGACTTGATGTGGGGTGGTAAAGTGGTGAAGGCTGTGTGTGTAGTAGTAGTAGTAGTAGTACTTCACTTCAGTTTTACGTCTTTTCACATATGTGAAAGAGAGAGAGAGAGAGAGAGAGAGAGAGAGAGAGAGAGAGAGAGAGAGAGAGAGAGAGACAGACAGACAGACAGAGATCAACAGACAGACAGACAGACAGACAGACAGACAGACCGAGACAGAGACAGAGAGAACGCCTGACATGAAGACAATCGGCCACCTTGTTTTGGTGGTGGCCGAATCCATAATGCATCCCTCCCCCCCCCGGAGATTCGTACCCCCGGGCACGTGGCCAGTACACCATTGAATCGAGCCCCCCCCCCCCCCCCCCCCCCCCCCCCCCCCACCCCCCCTACCCTGTCTGTCTCCGTGCTGTCAGCATACTGTGTGTCTTTCCTGGTCGCCACATCACCTCCTTCACATCCTGTTCTCTGTGTGTGTGTGTGTGTTGTGTGTGTGTGTGTGTGTGTGTGTGTGTGTGTGTGTGTCTGTGTGTGTGTGTGTGTGTGTGTGTGTGTGTGTGTGTGTGTGTGTGTGTGTGTGTGTGTGTGTGATGAGTAAGAAGTTTACGAAAAAGAAAACGAAAAAGAAACAACTCGCGAGACGAGGAGGAAAAGTAACCACCACAACAGAAGGAACAACAGAAGATGACAACACCAACTGGAAGAAAGAGGGCGAGAATGAAGCTATGTCTAACACAGAAAGAAGAAGAGCGGAACCCAACAACAGCCACGGAGCACACACAAACGCACAAACACGTATCACACGCTGGGCTGACTGTGGTCCAGTTTATTCCTGATGAACGTACAGAATGTCTGATTTCCCTTTTAAGAACAAACCTGCTAGTTTACACACACGTACTAACGGCTTTCTTCAGGTCGCAGAGAGAGAGAGAGAGAACGTAGATGGAGGGAAGGGAGAGGGGGTGGGTGGTGGGTGGGAGGTGTTTGTGGTGGTGGAGGAGGGAGAGTGTGGAGAGGGGAAAAAAAAGGGGGGGGGGGAACTGGAGGTGGAGAGGTGGAGAGTATTACACAAGTAAATGTCGTGTGTGCGTTTTCCGCCTCTGACCTTTCTCTGGCCGGCTCGGTGCGAGAGACAGAGGACAGACAGTGTGTCATCACGTGTGGTCAGTGGTCATCTTTGGGCGGAAGGTCCGGGGGTCACGGGTCAGGGGGGTCTTTCGTTGCGCTCATTCCAGTTGGATCTGATTCCTGTCTGTCTACACCCACACACCCATTCACTCGGCCCCCCCCCCCCTCCTCCTCCACACACACACACACACACACACACACACACACACACACACACACACACACACACACACACACAGAGGAGTATCATGTTACATTTGAGAAGCTAGAGCAGAGAAGTAAAGAAGCAAGGCAGTCCCCGTCTGTCTGTTGTCGGTGCTGAATTATGGTCCGCGGGACAGACAATGCTGGCACCGCAGGCGTTGGAGAACTCCTCCACCACCATCACCCCCCCCCCCCTCCCCTCCCCCCGCCACGCACACACACACACACACACACACACACACACACACACACACACACAGGCACACACACGCACGCGCACGCACACACACACACACACACACACACACACACACACACACACACACACATACATACATACATACATACATACACACACACGCACACATACACACACACATACACACACATACACACATACACATGCACACACTTATACTCTCTCTCTCTCTCTCTCTCTTTCACTAAATCACTTACTCACTTAATTACTCATTAACACCACACACACACACACACACACACACACACGCACGCACGCACGCGCGTACGCACACACACCACACACACACACACACACACACACACACACACACACACACACACACACACACACGCGCACGCGCGCGCGCGCGCGCGCGCACAGAGGCTTATCTCACATGGTCATTATAGACTGTTACCTTAGTCAAAGCATACAGTCAGTACCTCACTGCGTATGTCATATACTCCCAGATATTGTTCAATATCACTTTTACTGGAAATTGAAGAACAACAGTGCACGCAGGTACGTACACAAAACGGTGGAGGGAGAGGGGGGGGGGGGGGGGGGGGGACAGAAAATCAGAGAGAGAGAGACTGGCGGACAGACAGATGGACAGATAGAGAGACAGATGACGGATAGACGGATGGGCAGACAGAGAGAGAGAGAGAGAGAGAGAGAGAGAGAGAGAGAGAGAGAGAGAGAGAGAGAGAAAGGCAGACAGACAGACAGATAGACAGACAGACAGAACAGAGAGAACAAACAGAACAGACAGAACAGCAGACAGACAGACGAGCTTATCATCATCATTTCTCACAATGCCCGCACTACCCCGACAGTTCCTGTAACAAACACACCCTCCTTGTTCTGGTTGAAAGACGAACGGTGACAGTGACGGCCCAGTAACCTGCCGCTTTGTTCTTTGAAGGTCAGACGATGGACTCCAGCCTCTGTGACTTACATGATAT
>JADBJO010003716.1:54054-64054 GCA_016801955.1 Conus betulinus
ATAATTAGACAACTACAATGCATCAATAATATCAACATTTTTTATGTGGTTATAAGGCAAAAACGAGAACGAACGGTACTACAATCAGTTTATCAGTAAGCAGCAATGAATGCCTAGCATCATAATATCATAACACTTATTTTTCATCATGGTGTGTGTGTGTGTGTGTGTGTGTGTGTGTGTGTGTGTGTGTGTGTGTGTGTGTGTGTGTGTGTGTGTGTGTGTGTGTGTGTGTGTGTGTGTGTGTGTGTGTGTGTGTGTGTGTGTGTGTGTGTGTGTGTGTGAGAGAGAGTGAGAGAGAGAGAGAGAGAGAGAGAGAGAGAGAGAGAGAGAGATAGAGCATTAAAATTTACTTTCCCCTTCCATCTTTTTATGTTTTCTTCCTGACCATTCATACACTACCAAGACTATAATTATTAATTAGCGCACAATCCATCGAAACGCAGCCGTAATTAACGAGAGAGGAGAGAGAGAGAGAGAGAGAGAGAGAGAGAGAGAGAGAGAGAGAGAGAGAGAGAGAGAGAGAGAGAGAGAGAGATTATAATTCCATTTTTCTATCCAAAATGTCGCATGCTAAACATTACTATAAATTTGAATAAAGAGCAATACATCAATATGATCAACAGTAATCCGGACACACATTTATCACCTTGCAGTTATAGTGCTCGAAGAAATCAAAGTATTAAGACATCAATCAATTAGTGACAATGCACCAATAAAACCAGCGACCACAACAGTCATTCATCATGATATAAATTTCAATCATTAATAAAACGGATAGTAACCATATCTCTCATTTATCATTATCTGGTTTTAAAAAACATCAGTGGAAAAGGAAACGGCGTATCAGTTTAATATGCAGCAAAACAGAGGGTGTGCCCTGGTATGTGTATTTTGTCCCTAATAGCAATGGTCTGCTGTGAAATGTGTAATTTTTTTTCCCTGAAGGATTCTGCAATTTGAGTACATCGGAGATGTAGTGGAAGTGAATTCCAAACCACTTTTTAAACAATTCGCTATTATCTCTATATAAAGCATTCCAGAAGCAAAATGTTTGTCGCATGGTATCAGTTTGCGACACGAATCACAATGTGCATTCCCATTCTAACGGGCTTTGGCCTAAAGAGTAAATCATTCGAGTCTCTCTCTCTCTCTCTCTCTCTCTCTCTCTCTCTCTCTCTCTCTCCTCTCTCTCTCTCTCTCTATGCCTGTCTGCCTGTCTCTCTCTCTCCTCTCTATCTCTCTCTCTCTCTCTCTCTCTCTGTCTCTGTCTCTCGGTCTCTGTCTCTCTCTGTCTCTCTCTCTCTCCTCTCTCTCGCTCTGCCGCCTTTCTCTATTTCTCTGTCTGTCTCTCTCTCTGTTCCTCTCTCTCTGTCTCCTCTCTCTGTTCTCTCTCTCCCTCTCTCTCTCTCTCTCTCTCTCTCTATCGTCTCTCTCTTCTCTCTCTGCGGGACTCTCTGCAAAATATTCAGGGGGTTCTCTCTAAAACAAGAGTTGGAGCTCTCTCTCTCCTGCCTTATGAATAGGTCTCTCTTTTGAAACAAGGAGGCGTGTCCCCGCTCTCTTTTTCTCTCTGTTCCTCCCACACACACACCTCGCACTCACGCACTCACCTCTCAACGCTGCCTCTCTCACACACACACACTTCAACCTGTCTCACCCCTACTCCTCCTGCCTCCTCTGCAATATATCCTCAGCCTCGCTAGTCTCTCTCACTGTTGTCTTCTGCCTCTTACGGCAGCGAAAACGTATGGATCGCATTGCCTCTCTACGCATACAAAGTTGTCTCTATTCTCATGAAGAAGACTGTTTTACGCCTGACGGGACTGCAGTGGTAAAATATTCAGGGGGTTCAAATCAATACGCTGTTAAAATTGGAGTTGGAGCTATTGGTGATGTCACTGACGTGTTATGAATAGGTCTATCCATGGGGCTTGAAACAAGGAGGCGTGTTGGCCGCCTCTTCTTTTTTTTTTCTATGTTCATAAACACACACACACGCACGCACGCACGCACGCACGCACACACGCACGCACGCACGCACACACACACACACACACACACACACACACACACACACACACACATAAAAGTTTGCTGACGGTGTTGCAATATATCCGACAGCCTCGCTAGTCTTTCAGCACTGTTGAACATTCTGCCTCTTACAGCGAAACGTATGGATCGCATTGTAAATATACGCATATCAAATGTTGTTACTTTTCGTCATGAAGAATACTGTGTTTGGGTTTGAAAAAAAATAGCTGTTCAGTGGAATTGAACTCAAAGTTCGAAATGTGATCAGATGTCTTTGGAATTCGCTTTTCAATAACAGCCGGTCTTGTATCAACAATATCTGATCTTGTCAATAACACCCAGTGTTGTGTAACAATATCTGATCTTGTCAATAACATCCAGTGTTGTGTCAACAATATCTGATCTTGTCAATAACACCCAGTGTTGTGTCAACAATACCTGATCTTGTCAATAACACCCAGTGTTGTGTCAACAATACCTGATCTTGTCAATAACACCCAGTGTTGTGTCAACAATACCTGATCTTGTCAATAACACCCAGTGTTGTGTCAACAATATCTGATCTTGTCAATAACACCCAGTGTTGTGTAAACAATACCTGATCTTGTCAATAACATCCAGTGTTGTGTAATAATATCTGATCTTGTCAATAACACCCAGTGTTGTGTAACAATATCTGGTCTTGTCAATAACACCCAGTGTTGTGTAACAATATCTGGTCTTGTCAATAACACCCAGTGTTGTGTAACAATATCTGATCTTGTCAATAACACCCAGTGTTGTGTAACAATATCTGATCTTGTCAATAACACCCAGTGTTGTGTAAACAATGTCTGATCTTGTCAATAACACCCAGTGTTGTGTCAACAATACCTGATCTTGTCAATAACACCCAGTGTTGTGTCAACAATATCTGATCTTGTCAATAACACCCAGTGTTGTGTCAACAATACCTGATCTTGTCAATAACACCCAGTGTTGTGTCAACAATATCTGATCTTGTCAATAACACCCAGTGTTGTGTAAACAATACCTGATCTTGTCAATAACATCCAGTGTTGTGTAATAATATCTGATCTTGTCAATAACACCAGTTTTTGTGTAACAATATCTGATCTTGTCAATAAACACCCAGTGTTGTGTAACAATATCTGATCTTGTCAATAACACCCAGTGTTGTGTAAACAATGTCTGATCTTGTCAATAACACCCAGTGTTGTAACAATATGTGATCTTGTCAATAACACCCAGTGTTGTGTAACAATATCTGGTCTTGTCAGTAACACCCAGTGTTGTGTAACAATATCTGGTCTTGTCAAGAACACCCAGTGTTGTGTAACAATATCTGATCTTGCAGACAGAGGCAGAAAGGGAACAGTGGCGATTATCAAAAATATGCGCAACCGCTTAAAAAAGAACTTCTCTCTTTTTTTTTTTTTTTTGTTTGTTTGCCAGATACTGCCCACCTCGACCTATGGATCTGAAAGCTGAGTTTGAAGAGAAAACACTTTACAACGATCCATGGACGTCAATGTAGACCTCCACAAGCATTTTAATATACAGCAAAAAAACAAGCACATACCCCCCCCCCCACCCCCTCCCCATACATGTAGCAATGAGAGGCATCTTTGGGTTACGCCTTGTACAGAGAGATCCATGCCAAAAAGAAACGAAAGCCTGCTATATACTGCTGACCCCTCAGTGTCCGAATGATTCAGTGCCGGCCTGTCAGATTGGTCATACTTTGTACAGATTTGGCTTTGGGGAAATTGGGCGATCCTCAAGAGGCTAGCACTGTGGATATATTCCACCGGTTTTTAAACACAGACGTAAAGACTGTTTTAGGTTATGCAAGATAGGCATGCAAACAAGGGGTCACATACTTTCTATAGTGTTCATGCATCTTTGGGGCAGTCTTTATCGATCAGTGGTCATTGATGTCATATAATGAATATCAGCACGCTGTGACACGTCGCCCAGGTTCAGGACTGGCCTGTCCGCTCCAGATTGTCTTTTGCTGTGATAAACAGACAGAAAGGTCCACTCCAGATTGTCTTTTGCTGTGATAAACAGACAGAAAGGTCCGCTCCAGATTGTCTTTTGCTGTGATAAACAGACAGAAAGGTCCACTCCAGATTGTCTTTTGCTGTGATAAACAGACAGAAAGGTCCACTCCAGATTGTCTTTTGCTGTGATAAATAGACAGAGAGGTCCACTCCAGATTGTCATCTGTTGATAAACAGTGACAGAGAGGTTCACTCAGATTGTCATCTGTTGATAAACAGTGACAGAGAGGTTCACTCCAGATTGTCAATTGTTGATAAACAGACAGAAAGGTCCACTCCAGATTGTCATTTGTTGATAAACAGTGACAGAGAGGTTCACTCCAGATTGTCATTTGTTGATAAACAGTGACAGAGAGGTTCACTCCAGATTGTCATTTGTTGATAAACAGTGACAGAGAGGTTCACTCCAGATTGTCATTTGTTGATAAACAATGACAGAAAGGTCAACTGCAGACTATCATTTGTTGTTGATAAACAATGACAGAAAGGTCCACTCCAGATTGTCTTTTGTTACTGATAAACAGTGACAGAAAGGTACCAATTATGCGCCAGAGAGAGAACTTTAGTTCTTGTTTATTTGTTATACTGGTGAAACCAGTTGAAGAGAGTTTATTTCCGAGAAATATTGTACCACTACAAATACTACTACCACAACGTCCACCACCACCACCTCCACTACTACTACTACTACTACTACTACTACCGCCACCACCACCACCACGACCTTCACTACCAATTCCACCACTACCATCACTACTACTACTGCTGCTACTACTACTACCACTGCCACCCACCATTTCTACTACTACTACTACTACTATTACTACTACTACTACTACTACTACTACTACTACTACCACCACTACGTTACTACTATACCACTCCTATTCCAATTCATAGAGATTTACATGCACCGGTCTCTGCCGAAAATGGGGCGCTTATAGTCACCCATAGGTGTTTAAATTTTAATTGCTACTTTCCAGAACCACTTCAACACCAAAAAAGGTGTAGGAAAATGCTATAGTCATTGTTCAAGCCATGACAGCCAGAGAAGAAAGAGCCGAAGCCTTCATGCTGTCCGTATTGTGCTGTGCTGTGTCATACGCACTCCATTGTATGGGCAGCTGGCTGAAAAATACCTGATTTTCTAACTGATTGACTCCTCTCCCCCCGCCCCCCTCCCCCTTCGTTTCTTCCACCTCTCTGGCTCTCCGTCTGTCTGTCTGTCTTTCACTCTATCTGCCTCTGTCTGTCTCCGTCTGTCTGTCTGTCTCTCGCTGTGTGTGTGTGTGTGTGTGTGTGTGTGTGTGTGTGTGTGTGTGTGTGTGTGCGCGCGTTTGTTGTGTGTGTGTGTGTGTGTGTGTGTGTGTGGTGTGTGTGTGTGTGTGTGTGTGTGTGTGTGTGTGTGTGTGTGTGTGTGTGTGTGTGTGTGTGTGTGTGTGTGTGTGTGTGTGTGTGTGTGTGTGTGTGTGTGTGTGTGTGTGTGTGTGTGTGTGTGTGTGTGTGTGTGTGTGTGTGTGTGTGTTTGTGTGTGTGTGTGTGTGTGTGTGTGTGTGTGTGTGTGTGTGTGTGTGTGTGTGTCCTCCCTCCCTCCCTTCTCTCTCTCTTCTTTAAAATGATTTATTCACAACACCCCCTTCATTAGCGGCCATGATCTATATGAATAAAATATCCGTCTCTCTCTCTCTCTCTCTCTCTCTCTCTCTCTCTCTCTCTCTCTCTCTCATATGAACGCCAGGCATATGGCTTATATTGATTTTGTACACCAAAGTGCGTGAAAGTTATCATTCAGCTTCGCGTGTTTCCCCTTCAAATGGGGCTTTGGCCTTTATTGAATAAATATCGTTGTCGTTGTCGTTGTCGTTATCATATCGTTCTCTCGCTTTCGTCTCTCTCTCTCTCTCCCCTCTCTCTCTCTCTCTCTCTCTCCCTCTCTCTCTCTCTCTCTCTCTCTCTCCATCTCTCTCTCTCTCTCTCTGTGTCTTTGGGCAGAGATTAATTGATTGTAGATGGCAGAATGGAGTGAAGACGTGAAGGAGAATGACAGGTTTTCTGTACGTAGAACTTTTTGTAATCCGTGTGGCTCTCTACCTATATATCTATGCATGGATCGTGACAGGCACGTAAAATATATCATAACTAAGTTTAGAGTTGGCATTTCTGACTTGTCAGTTCGCTTCTATAGGTATAGAAACCATAGGCCACAAGATTTAATTTGTAAACTACGTAAAGTTGCAGTCGAAAACGAAATACACTTCTTATTATGTTGTCCATTCTACAACAGCATAAGAGAAAAGTTCATAGCTCAAAGTTCTTCCATAATCTCAATGGTTGTCGTTAGTGTCTCTTGTTGGCCTCAACGAACAGTAATAGAGTCAGAAAATTAGCACTTTATATATATATATATATGAAGCGTTTAAAGCGCGGCAGATTGCTATAACTTGAATGTATATTTATGTATGTGTATGTAATGTTTATATGTATTTGTTTTTGTTCCTCTCTTCCAAAGACGGCCTTGGCCCTATGGAATAAAGATTTCATTTCATTTCATTTCTCTCGCCTACACCCTCATTCTCACTCTCTCCCGCCTCTCCCTCTGTCTGTCTGTTTGTCTCTCTTTCTCAACCGCCCCCGCTCTCTCTGTCTTCCCCCCCCCCCCCCTCTTTTTCTCTCCGCCTCCACCCTTTTTTTCTCTCCCCTCTCCCCCTCGCTCTCATTTTAATTTGTTTTTTCTTTCTTTTCTTTTTTTTTTTTTTAAATCCACGGGCGACTTCAATGAATGGTTACTAAACCTACACATTGTACAGAGGGTTACTAAACCTACACATGGTATTGAGCCAGTGAAGGGGTTACTAAGCCTACACATGGCATTGAACCTCCGAGTTCGATTGTAGGTGACCGGCTGGTTTATGAATTGGGGGCTGGTAAATATTGACACTGACCTGGATGGCTCCGAGGCAGATTCAATCTGGTCAGGTGCGCGCATCTCTCCTCCAACACCACCCCCCCCCCCCCCCCCCCCAGGCAGGTGAAAGTAGTGAGCCAGCTACCTATTGTACAGCAGCTGTGGGAACGGCACCAATGTCCTCTAAATTCACACAGGCGATGGGAGGTACGTAGAGGTCAAAGGAGAGACAGAGAGAGAGAGAGTGGGGGGTGGGGTGGGGGGAGAGAGGGGCACAGGGGGAGAGAAAGAGAGAGAGAGAGAAAGAGAGGGAGAGAGAGAAAAAGAGGGTGAGGGAGAGAGGGGGAGAGGGAGGAAGGGGGAGAGAAAGAGAGATAGAGAGGGGGGAGAGGGTGAAGGAGAGAGAGAGAGATAGAGTGAGAGGGGTGTATGGAGGGAGGGAGGGAGGGAGGGAGGGAGAGAGAGAGAGAGAGAGAGAGAGAGAGAGAGAGAGAGAGAGAGAGAGAGAGAGACATTTAGGGGGAGGGGTGGGGAGGGAGCGGGGAAGAAGCGATGGGGAAGGTAAGCATGGAAGAGAGGAGGAGATGGAGTAGTCGGAGGATGGGAGAGCTGGAGGGGGGATAGGGTATGTGTGTGTGCGCGCGCGCGCGCAGCGTGTGTGTGTGTGTGTGTGTGTGTGTGTGTGTGTGTGTGTGTGTGTGTGTGTGTCCGCGCGCTCCTATACATACGCCTTCAGTCTTCATGGAATTGTACATACCTATGCGTATACACGCGCGCGCGCGCGCGCGCGCACACACACACACACACACAAACACACATATACACACACACTCACTCACACGCTCAATTACACACACACACACACACACACACACACACACACACACACACTCACACTCACTCACTCAGTCACTCATTCACGGCCGCGTGTGCTAGCAGTTCACGATTTATTTGGTCAAGCGATGTTAAGAGAAGAGAAACCTGTGCACCACATGAGGGGACATCAGTTACCGAGTGTAGTTCAAAGGGTTGAAACAAGACGTTAACTGCCCCTCACATTGAGCGCCTGTGTTCAGGGGACATAAACAGACATTGACGTGGGACTCCATCGTAACGTTCACCTTTAACCCCCACCTCCCTCACAGGTGACAGGGCAGGGGAGATAACCATCCATCTTCTGAGGTTAGAGTGATAAGACTTTTCATGACTTTGTTATGCATTCTGAGACATAAAGAAGTTGCGTGCAGAGTAATGTTCGAGGACATGAATGACATGAAGTCAGTTCTATGGGATGAAAAACACTGCACCTGTGCAGTGAAGCCTTGAAAAGACGATTAATGTATGTATTTCAAACACGTTGAAGTCCTATAGCCTGGTGACCTTGGGAAGCAAACTGCTACTG
Organism: Conus betulinus; assembly: GCA_016801955.1. NCBI lineage: Eukaryota > Metazoa > Mollusca > Gastropoda > Neogastropoda > Conidae > Conus > Conus betulinus. The sequence continues at coordinate 62,462 of JADBJO010003716.1, forward strand.
ATGGATTGTGCGTAGGACACGGCATAATGGAACACGGAGTCCACCCCTCCTTCCTCCGCCTTCACCTCCCCCGAACTGAATCAGGTCCCCAATAACTGCTGTGTGGACAGGACGGTTTTCAAACCCTTAAAAACCGACCCCACGGGGGGTTTGAACTCAAGACTTCCTGCTCCACAGTGGGACGCTCTGACTATTTACTTTCGTTTTCAATCAAATCGAGGTTGCCTGTATTCTTTTTCTGGTCGTCCATGCATTTGTCTGACTATATTAAAGATCGAAAAGGCTGTGCCAGTCTTGAATAAAGGTTGATTCGTGTTTGTTCATTTTTCCAGTTGTTTTTGCTGTGTAGATGTGTTCGCTACAGGGTATATATATCAAGCTTGGAACATCGTTTTTTGGGGAACGTTTTCCTTGTTTGTTCTGTGTGCTCTGTGCTGTCATATCTGCTAGGCGATTCGGTGCCGTAAGCAACATTCCTTTGGAGTTACGGGCGTGCATTTTGTTTTCTTGTGGAAGCAAGAGTTAAGCTGCTTGTTTGTTGTGCATTATAAGAATGCACAATAGAACAAAAGAGAATATTTATGTACGAAGTGAGACAAACGGATCGAGCGAGTAGGATAGTGACTCGGCACCGACTTGTTATATACTTCAGTTGTTTCAATCCGGAGAGTTTCTACAGGCTGCACACCAAAAATGAATGCGCCAGGCCTTGCTTAAGCGGTTGAGTATTCATAGACTGGCGCAATTAGATTGTTTTGAGATTTTTTTTTTGATGTGTCTGAAAATTGATTCTCCTCATTTTCTTTTGTATGACCATCCAGGCACAAGCTAGGTGTATGACCATCAAGGCACAAGCTAGGTGTATGACCATCAAGCACAAGCTAGCTGGCTCCAAGCAAACAGATTAACATCAACGGAATGGGACTCTTGGGGATTTCCAGCTGGCGCTAAGATAGGGTCCTGGGTGAGTGCAATGGCCGGAAATGTGAAGTCAACTGAGAGGAAGGTCATGTTTTTGAAGACTTTGTGTGTGATTTTATCGGTGACACCCCCCCCACACTCGCCCGCCCCCCCCCCCCTCGCCCCCCCTCCCCCCCCCCCCCCCCCCCAAATGGAAATAATGGTGGGGGGAGTTGTTCTTTTGATCAATTATCAGTTTAACATTAAATGCTGGCTCAAATTTATGGTAGGCCTCAAAACGCGGACATGGATCATAATTATAGTGTTTCAGCGCAAAATCCTAATTATGGCGTGTGGCCACATAATCTTTGTTCCAGATAATGGGATTCTTTTCAATCTGACAGACTGATAGACTATTATCTCAAAAGCGCCTCTTTGTTCGGGATCTATACGAAGCGAATGATGATCTGGTGTAGAAACAGTATCGTTGGATGGTAAATGAAACTGTGAGAATCCGAATATATGGAAGCGATGTGTCGAACTGGTTAAGGCTGATGATATTTCATGTTTTAAAAGAATTAACAACATCGTTGATTCAGGAGTCCAAACAGTCATCATAGAGTAACCCTCTCTATCATAAATGCAGACCAACAAGGAACAGTAGAGAGAGGAGAGAGAGAGAGAGAGAGAGAG